>SJYQ01003521.1:79007-98367 GCA_006410935.1 Redunca redunca
TTTTCTTTTCCTACTGTTCTTTTCCCCTTGCAGTTAATCTTAATGTATATAAATCTTCTTTATTTACCTCTATTTAAATTTGCATATCTATTCTTTCTTTCCTTTCCTCTCAATATATTTGTTACTTTTGTTTTCATTACTTTATTCCCCACTTGGCACTCTGCTGTAGTTTTGTTTTCCAGTTTGTGTTTTAGTTAGTTTTGTTTTTAACTGGTAGATATACTTTTTGGTTTCCTTTGTTTGCTGGGTGAGTCTACTTTATTTTTGTTGGACTGTTTTGACTTTGATTATGGGTGCATAAGTATATGTGTATATTCCATTACTTTAATTATTATTTGCCTGATTTTGTAACTTCCATTTGTCTGGGGTTCATCTTTTGTTTCTCATTTTTGAGTATTTGTTTTAATCTCACTTAATACCATAACAAACCACTTTTGGAATATTTGTTCCTGACCAGAGATCAAGCCCTGGGCCTTTGGAGTGGGAGCACTGACTCCAAGACCCTAGACCACCAGGGACTAACTCTAAGGGGTATCAAATAGTGAGAACCCACACAAAGGAAACCACTTGAATGTAAGACTCAGCATCACCCAACCACTAGTGGCACGCTATGCAGGTCGCCTCATCTAAACCACAAACAAAGCAAAAATACAAACCCAATTATTGGCAGACAGGATTACCACCTCATTCAACCTTATGCATCAGAGGAAAACATTCAAAGAAAGAAATAAACTAACAAACAAAAAACTCAGCACAAATCTCACCCTCCAAGAAGTTTACAAAAACCACCGGACCAACCTTAGGAGAGCAGAAACCAAAAGGAAGAAAGAATTCAGCACTAAAACCTGGGAAAAGGAGGCCTCAAATACAATAAATTTAAAAAAAAAGAGGCAGAAAAATACTACACAAATGAAGGAACAAACAGAAACACAGAAGTCCAAATAAATGAAGAAGAAATAGGCAAACTACCTGAAAAAGAATTCAGAATAATGGTAGTAAAAATGACCAAAAACCTTGAAAACAAAATGGAGAAAATGCAACAATCAATTAACAAAGACCTAGAAGAATTAAAGAATAAATATACAGAGACAAACAACACAATTACTGAAATTAAAAATACTCTAGAAGGAATCAATAGCAGACTATATGAAGCAGAAGGGTGAAGAGCTGGAAGATAAAATGGTGGAAATAACTTTTGAGGAGCAGAATATAGTAAAAATAATATGAAAAGAACTGAGGATAGGCTCAGAGACCTCTGGGACAATATCAAACACACCAACACTCGAATTATAGGGGTCCCAGAAGAAGAAGAGAAAAAGAAAGGGTACGAGAATATTTTTGAAGAGATTATAGTTGGAAATTTCCCCGACATGGAAAAAGAAATAGTCAATCAATTCCAAGAGGCACAAAGAGTCCCTTACAGGACAAACTCAAGGAGAAACATGCCAAGACACATATTAATCAAACTAACAAAGACTAAACACAAAGAAAGAATCTTAAAAGCAGCAAGGGAGAAGCAACAAGTAACATACAAGGGAAATCCCATACACTTAACAGCTGATCTTTCAGCCAAAACTCTGCAGGCCAGAAGGGAATATATTTAAAGCACAGAATATATATAAAGTATGAAAGGGGAAAATCTACAACTAAGGTTACTGTACCTGGCAATGATCTCATTCAAAATTGATAGAGAAATAAAAAGCTTTTCAGACAAGCAAAAGTTAAGAGAATTCAGTACCACTAAACCAGCTTTACAACAAATGTTAAAGGGACTTTTATAGTCAAGAAATACGAGAAGAAAAAAGATCTACAAAATCAACCCCAAACAATTACTAATAAGAACATATATATATCAATAATTACTTTAAATATAAATGGATTAAATGCACCAACCAAAAGACACAGACTGGCTGAATGGATCCAAAAACAAGATCCATATATATGCTGTCTACAAGAAACTCCCTTGAGATCTCAAAACACATATAGACTGAAAGTGAGAGGATGGAAAAATATATTCTATGCAAATGGAAAGCAAAAGAAAGCCGGAGTAGCAAACATATCAGGCAAAATAAACCTTAAAATAAATGCTTAAAGTAAAAAGCATTCACAGATGAACAAGAAATGAAAGAATCCAGATCAGAAAAGAAGAAGTAAAGCTTTCACAGTTTGAAGATGACATGTTACTGTACATAGGAAACCCTAAAGATAACATCAGAAAATTACTAGAACTAATCAGTGAATTCAGCAAAGTTGCAGTATACCAAATCAATACACATAAATCACTTGCATTTCTATATGCTAACAATGAGATATCAGAAAGATAAATTAAGGAATCAATCCCATTCCCCATTGCAAAAAAGAAAAAAAAAAGAATTAAATATCTAGAAATAATCTTACCTAGGGAGACGAACTGTACACAGAAAATTATAAGATGCTAATGAAAGAAATCAAAGACAACATAAACTGATGGAGAGATATTCCATGTGTCTGGGTAGGAAAAATCAATATTGTGAAAAGGACTAAATACCAAATGCAGTCTACACATTTAATGTGATCCCTATCAAATTACTAATGACATTTTTCACAGAAGTAGAACAAAAAAATTTCACAATTCATATGGAAACCCAAAAGACCCCGAGTAGCTAAAGCAGTCTTGAGAAAGAAGAATGGAGCTGGAGGAATCAACTTCCTGACTTCAGATTATACTACAAAGCTACAGTCATCAAGAGACTATGGTCAGTCAGTCAGTCAGTTCAGTCGTTCAGTCATGTCTGACCCTTTGCAACCCCATGAATCGCAGCACACCAGGCCTCCCTATCCATCACCAACTCCCAGAGTTTATTCAGACTCACATCCATAGAGTCAGAGAGTATGGTAGCGGCACAAAAACAGAAATATAGACCAATGGAGCAAGACAGAAAGCCCAGAAAAAACCCTTGTATCTATGGGTACCTTATTTATGACAAAGGAGGCAAGAATATATAATGGGACAAAGACAGCCTATTCAGTAATGGTGCTGGGAAAACTAGACAGCTACATATAGAAGAATGAAATTAGAACACTTCCTAACACCATACACAAAGATAAACTCAAAACGGGTTAAAGACTTAAATGTAAGATCAGAAACTATAAAACTCTTGAAGGAAAACATAGGCAGAACACTTGATGTCATAAATCAAAGCAATATCCTCTATACCCACCTACAAGAGAAATGGAAATAAAAAGAAAAGTAAACAACTGGTACCTGATTAAACTTAAAAGCTTTTGCACAGCAAAGGAAACTATAGGCAAGATGAAAAGACAGCCCTCAGAACTGGAGAAACTAATAGCAAATGAAACAGTTGACAAATGATTAATTTCAAAATGTACAAGCAGCTCATACAGCTCAATGCCAGAAAAACAAACCCAATCAAAAAGTGGGGAAAAGACCTAAACAGTCATTTCTCCACAGAAGACATACAGATGGCCAACAAACACATGAAATGATGCTCAACATCGCTCATTATTAGAGAAATGCAGATCAAAATACAATGAGATATCACCTCACGTGGGTCAGAATGGCCATCATCAAAAAGTCTACAAAAAATAAATACTGGAGAGGGTGTGGAGAAAAGGGAATGCTCTTGCACTCTTGGTGTGAATATAAATTGATACAGCTACTATGGAAGATGGTATGTAGATTTCTTTAAAAACTAGGAATAAAACCACCATATGACCCAGGAATCCCACTCCTAGGCATATACCCTGAGGAAACAAAAATTGAAAATGATACATGTATCCAATTTTTCACTGCAGCACTATTTAAAATAGCTAGAACATGGAAGCAACATAGATGTCCATCAGAAAATGAATGGATAAATAATTGTGGTATATATTATTCAACCATAAAAAGGAACGCATTTGAGTCAGTTCTAATGAGGTGGATGAACCTAAAATCTGTTATACAGAGTGAAGTGAGAGAAAGAAAGATAAATACCATATTCTAACGCATCTATTTCTGCTTTATTGACTATGCCAAAGCCTTTGACTGTGTGGATTACAATAAACTGTGGAAAATTCTGAAAGAGATGGGGATACCAGACCCCCTGACCTGCCTCTTGAGAAATCTGTATGCAGGTCAGGAAGCAACAGTTAGAACTGGACATGGAACAACAGACTGGTTCCAAATAGGAGAAGGAGTATGTCAAGGCTGTACATTGTCACCCTGCTTATTCAACTTATATGCAGAGTACATCATGAGAAACTCTGGGCTGGAAGAAGCACAAGCTGGAATCAAGATTGCCGGGAGAAATCTCAATAACCTCAGATATGCAGATGACACCACCTTTATGGCAGAAAGTGAAGAAGAACTAAAAAGTCTCTTGATGAATGTGAAGTGGAGAGTGAAAAAGTTGGCTTAAAGCTCAACATTCAGAAACGAAGATCATGGCATCCGGTACCATCACTTCATGGGAAATAGATGGAGAAACAGTGGAAACATTGTCAGACTTTATTTTTGGGGGACTCCAAAATTACTGCATATGGTGATTGCAGCCATGAAATTAAAACACGCTTACTCCTTGGAAGAAAAGTTATGACCAACCTAGATAGCATGTTGAAAAGCAGAGACATTACTTTGCCAACAAAGGTCCGTCTAGTCAAGGCTATGGTTTTTCCAGTGGTCATGTATGGATGTGAGATTTGGACTGTGAAGAAGGCTGACAGCCAAAGAATTGATGCCTTTGAGTTGTGGTGTTGGAGAAGACTCTTGAGAGTCCCTTGGACTGCAAGAAGATCCAACTGGTCCATTCTGAAGATCAGCCCTGGGATTTCTTTGGAAGGAATGATGCTAAAGCTGAAACTCCAGTACTTTGGCCACCTGATGCGAAGAGTTGACTCATTGGAAAAGACTCTGATGCTGGGAGGGACTGGGGGCAGGAGAAAGAAGGGGACGACAGAGGATGAGATGGCTGGATGGCATCACTGACTCGATGGACATGAGTCTGAGTGAACTCCGGGAGTTGGTGATGGACAGGGAGGCCTGGTGTGCTGGGATTCATGGGGTCGCAAAGAGTCAGACATGACTGAGTGACTGAACTGAACTGAATGGACAATTCAGATATTTTGACGATTGTTCACAGATTCTACCTTGAGGTAAATGGGAAAGAAATAAGAAACATCAATACAATTTATAGTGTTATTTACACCAAAATCACTATTTTTATCTTATAAGGATAGTTGATTTTGTAATACAATTGCAAGGTACTGTGTACTATGCATCTTAATTTATCTCATTTGAAATTCATTTAATCCTGTGGTAGGTAGCCACTGAGGAACAGAAAGGTAAAACAATTAGCCCAAGTCACAGAAAAGTTGGAATTCAAATTCAGAGAGTTTGATTTCAGAATTTATAACTACTGCCTTGTACTGATTCTTTGTATATTAGGTTTTGCTTACTTAAAAGAATTTTCTTTAAACTAAATCAATATATAAACTTATACTGATAATTTATGTTTATTATATAAAAATTAGAAAATACAGATACAAATAACTAAACTTGCTATTCCATTTCCTCAGGGATAGTTACGTTAATATGCTCTGTATATCCTGTGTGAATTTCCTCTCACAACATATCACAAAAATCATGTGTACCAAGAAAAATTGTTTTTCAGATTTTTAAATTAAGGATGAAAGATAGCTGGAAATTTAAAAGGGTGGATAAGACATTTCATGGAGATAGTAACAGACTGATGGAGAGTATTTAGGTTGTATACTGCAATGTCCCATGACTGGAACTTGTGTATAGTTATTTTCAGCTTTACCTGGATTAATACAAAATGTATCAGTTGTGATCAGATTTGGTTACATACATCAGAAAACCTGAAATTTCAGCAGCTTAAGCATTGCCTTCCCTGGTGGCTCAGACAGTAAAGCGTCTGCCTACAATGCGGGAGACCTGGGTTCAGTCCCTGGGTCAGGAAGATCTCCTAGAGAAGGAAACGGTAACCTACTCCAGTATTCTTACCTGGAAAATCCCTTGGACGAAGAAACCTGGTAGGCTACAATCCATGGGGTCGAAAAGAGTCAGACATGACTGAACGACTTCACTTTCACTTTCAAGCATTGCAGTATTTATTAATACTCTCTATCTCCTATTATTGTTGCAAAGATAGTTATACCCAAGAGCACAGTGATTGGCATGCAGCATGCTATGATTATTGCTGTTGATATAGTTGTTACTCTAACATCCCCTGATATTATTACTTGGTTAGATGGATTAAATTTTTGAGTTATCAACCTTCATCTAAATGTCTTTCTGAACATCACAATCCAATATTAAATTCAAAGGGAACCAGAATCTTCTCTTAAAAAAAAATGCTGCTCTTGAAATTCAAGAGAAATGAAAAGAAAAAAAAAATGTTAACATGGTAAAAGCATGTTAAAGAATCTTCATTCTTCACTTTAGTTTTTCTGAGGTTTACCTGAGAATTCACATATGTTCTTGTAAAAAATTCAGCATGACTCGAAATAAGTGATAAATAAAATTGGGTAGGTACTTTTAGAAAAAGGCACAGATATTTAACCCTGGCTTTCTCAACCCCACTCTCTCTTCCTCAGAAAACTAAAGAAAGCTTGGGATGAATAAAACTCTGAATTTTGATTAAAGTGTTAAGCTTGAAAGATTGTCAGTTTCCTAAGTGCAATTAAGTAGGATGAGATACTAGAATGGATGATGGCATAGGCTATTCAAAGAAAAATTATTATATGTTTAAAGATTCTTTTCATAGTGATTGCAGCAGGGCTAAAAACAGACCAAGCTGGATGAAAGAAAATATTCAGAAAATTATCAAAGAAAAGAAATCAGTGTCTTGGATGTCTGAGATTTTAGAATAAGCATACTCCAGAGATATGTAAAAGTCATTTGAGAACAAGAGCTTATGAAAAGAGGAGCTACTCTAAATAATATAATATAGTACTTTACATTCTAGAGCATTTGTAAGTAGATATGAAAACTGTATTGATCACAATATTCTAGCAAGAAAATTCAGTAGGCATTTAACCATTTCAGGTTACTATGCATAGGATGAAAGTCTGAAACAACAAAGTGCAATTAAGTAGCTTTTTTAAATAAACAGAATTGACTATATAAGGGAAATCTCTTCTGTTTATTAAATTCTTGATTTGAACAATGCATTTTCTGGAAGTATCACTTGTTACAACATTTTCTTGATTATATGATTTCGGCAAGCTTTTTTGCATCTTGGTTTCCTCATTCCAAATAAAGTAATATATCTAAAGAAACTCTGTAAACAGTAAGTTATATTATAAATATCTGTTGTGATTGTGTCCAAGACTGATCTGGTCTGTGTGTGTGTGTGTGTGTACGCACGTGCATGCACATGCATATGCTTGTAGCTCAGTCTGACTCTTCGAGACTCCATGAACTGTAGCCCACCAGACTCCTCTGTCTGTGGAATTCTCCAGACAAAAACACTGAAGTCGGTTGCCATTCCCTTCTCCAGGGAATCTTCCCAATCTAGGAGTCAAACTATATTCTCCTGCTTTGCAGCCAGATTATCTACTGTCTGAGCCACCAGGGAAGCTCTTTGATTGTATACAAAGGCTAAATAATATTTATATATGTTGTGCACATAAGAACTTGTGGGAAAATGTCAATATTTCTGAATAGAATAAAGAAACAGCCAATAACTTCCTGCTGACTATGCACCCTAGCACCAATTGCATCAGATTCTAATTTTTGAGTGCCAGTGTCCCTTTGAGGTCCAAAGGAAAGTCTCTTGTGTCCAGAGAACTCTGCATTTAGTAAGCCCTTCTTACTTGATGCTTTGGTAGTATAAACTCTTCTGGAGGAAGGGGTTGACTAAGGGCCAGAGCAGGATGTCTATCATATGATCAGATACAGCACACTAAGCTAACAATTAACCAGATGCCTCATCTCCTGAGAGTGCTTTACATCTGTAACTCTTGCTTAAATGAATGCTTAACAAATCTTTTTTTTTTTGAAGATATAATTGACAGATAAAATTGTGTAATTTTAAGGTGTACAGTGTGCTTGATATATTTATATATTATGATACACTTATCACAGAAATGTGAGTGATTTTGGTCAACAAGACTCTATTAAATACTTGAAACTTGCTAAGAGACTAGATTTTTAGTGTTCCCATCACAAGCCTTGTGGGATGTCTCAGGAAAACTATAGACTCTCTCCCCAGGGCAGGCGAGGAATACCAGGGGAGGAACATTAGACACAGAGAAACAAAATCCTGCATTTAATTTTAGAGGAGCCTCAAAGCTATTGAAAATCATTGACGTGTTCTCTAAAACATTCACAAACCTCAGATTAAGGATTCCTTACTTAAATTTCTGGTAGGAGAGGAAAATTTGAGGATATTTTTCTAGACAACTAATTTAATTACATGTCCATATCCAACAATTTCATATATTCCTTTTTAGTCCTATTTTGTCTCTTTAGGTTTGAGGGTTTATTCAAGTCAAATAAAAATTGATTTTTATTGCCGTTTAAGTTATCAAAACAGCCTGTTTGCTAACAAGTTCTTAGTTCTACTTTATCTGTTCTAATATTTGGAGGGATTATTTCATCAAATCATGACAAGTACCTTTTAAGTCTAATTAAAGGGAGTAGAAAATAAGTAACATAATTATTAGATATGTATATTAGATATATACATGCACATATGTGAAAATATGTATATGAAAAAATTGCTTTTTACCTGTCTCCTCTGCTTTAAGAGCAAGAATATTCATCTGTTTTATTCTTTGTTGTAGCTCCAGCACCTAGAGCATAGTTCATGACACCCAAACTATATGTATAGAATAAATGTTTTATTAAAAATAAAAGGAAATTTTATCACTGTATGTTTAAGTACATGGCAATGGCACCCCAGTCCAGTACTCTTGCCTGGAAAATCCCATGGACAGAGGAGCCTGGTGGGCTGCAGTCCATGGGGTCGCTAAGAGTCCGGCACGACTGAGCGACACTTTCACTTTTCACTTTCATGCATTGGAGAAGGAAATGGCAACCCACTCCAGTATTCTTGCCTGGAGAATCCCAGGAACAGAGGAGCCTAGTGGGCTGCTGTCTATGGGGTCAGTCGCACAGAGTCGGACACGACTGAAGCGACTTAGCAGTAGCAGCAGGAAAATTAAATAAGTAGTCTTGTTTAGGCTTCGGAGACAAAGCAGAACAGGACCCTGACTTTGCTTCTGAGTGAGTGAGTGAAGTTGCACAGTCCTGTCCGAGTCTTTGCGACCCCATGGACTGTAGCTTACCAGGCTCCTCTGTCCATGGAATTTTCTAGGCAATAATACTGGAGTGGATTGCCACTTCCTTATCCAGGGGATCTTCCTGACCCAGGGATCGAACTCGGGTCTCCCGCATTGTAGACAGACTACCAGTTGAGCCAGCAGGCAAATTCTTCCCCAACACTGCCCTGACTGTGACTGAGTGACTGCCTGCTGTGAGTGCAAGCCTTGCAGCACTGTAGATAAGATGGGGGAGGAATCTTGAGATTGTTGAGCCCCTGAGGGGGCCTGGCCAACCAAGCTCCAGGCTCAGCAACATCCAAAGCTTTCCATGGTAAAACCAGCAGCATTAACATGAAACCAAGCTTGCAATTTGGTCAGACAATATCAGTTTGAGTCCATCCTGAAATTAAAAGTGAGAATACCAAACTGCAGTCTTTGAAGTCTCACCCATGGAGTGGACTGGGACCTTTTCCCAACTGGGACTCCAAATGTGCAGTGAATCGGGTCTTACCAGCACTGCTTAAGTCTGGATGTTGGTCAAAACCCAACTTGGGGATGTATTCTCTGCTCTTTCTATTTCTCTTTTCTTTTAATGTTAGTATGTTGAAAGTAAGCTAGATAATTCTCTAATAAACATCTATATCTATATATATATGTATATATATAATTGCATATAATGAGNCATATAATGTGTGGCTTAGTTTGTTAACAAATTCTTTGAATCTGAGATGAAAGTGAAAACTTTTGGCAAAACAGAACACTACTTTAAAATGTGTGCCTATTAAACTAATATCAGTGTTTACTTTTCAGGAATTTCTTAATGAATGAGACAGTAAAGAATCTGTATGCAATGTGGGAGATGTGGGTTTGATCCCTGGGTCCAGAGGACCCATTGGAGAAGGCAATGGTAACCCACTCCAGTATTCTTGCCTGGAGAACCACATGGACAGAGGAGCTTGGTGGGCTATACAGTCCTTGGGGTTGCAAAGAATTGGACATGACTGAGTGACTTTGAGAGATACAGTTTTCATGTTGCTCGTAACAGGTAAAATTTGCTTCTGCATAATAACATTTACCTTTATTGAATACTACTTTGTACTAGATATCATTCTAGGTGCTTTATAAAATTAGCTCATTAATTCCTACAGCAATCTGCAAACTGGGTATCATAATGCCAATTTTATAAATGAAGGCTGAAGGTTCTAACAGTCTATGAAAAGTGAAATATTCAGAGGCTTCCAATTTTACCCCTATCAGCTTTCACTTCAACCTTCATCTACATCCCCATGAGAACCTAAAAGGTGAGAAACTAAAATAGTTCCAAGCGAGTAAACTACAAGAACAAATATGAATCATTATGTGCATATCGCTTTACAGAACGTTATAAGCAAGCCAGGGTAACTCTTGACTATGATCAAACTAAAGGTGTTACATTTTCTCAGGGAAGTAGGTACATGAGAACATAGCTGCTTCACAGTCACGAAGCTCACACACAGGGAAACCAGGGAGTCAAAGGCTGGCATGATCTCTCCAAGGAGAGGTCCTGGCTTCCAGGCAGATATTTCTCCAAAGGGAATATGGATGTGTATTTTCTGTATCATATTGTTTTTTTATCATGTTCATTGAATAAATTAAAATTTAGGCTTAAGATTCATCTCTGGAGACATGGCATACTGCAACAACCAGAAGAGAAACAGAGCAAGAAATGAGATCTTTAAAGAGGAGTCAAGTAGTTAGCTACACAATCTGACAAGTTCCATGCAGTCAAAGGTGAGCAGTCATTGTAACTGGGGACTTGAGGTATTAGGTAAGATTTTGAATTTTGAGGACAATATGAGATTTGCATCACCTAATTTGTATGCACAGGCAAATTTCTGCTCTTCATTGTTTGTAATTGGGCTAACACATTCAACCCAGAGAAAATTAATTTAGCTATATTAAGTAAAATAGCAATGTGAAAAGGAAGACAGAAGTAGACTAGATGGGAAAATCAATGCCAGGAACGCAGCATATTAAAACAGTTCTAATTGGTTTGTCTTTTCCAGAGGAAGTTGGGAATAAATAGGACTGTCTGTCCCGTGCTATCTAATAAAGTCTTGCCACATTGCTACTTTTGAATTTGTTTAGCATATCAATTTCCATAATAAATTTAGAGTTTAGAGGGAAGCACAAATTCCAGCTGTCTGTATTTTGATTTGGTGGTTGCAGAGTAACAAGGACAATTTCTAGTGAAGAAAATCAAGAAGCCAAGCAACCCATCCTAAGCTGAATTTTGTGAGATCAGCAGGATGAAAGGTGTATGAAGAGGTTAGGGATGGTATAAATCCTGGGATTAGATCTTCAAGTGAACCCAGTAAGTCAGCGCCCAGCCGAGAAAGAGACAGGGGAGTTGCTAGTTGCTGTGATATCCTGAATCTTTTGCCAAAAGTTGGGAGAATGAAAAAAAGAACAGGGAAATGCAATCCAGTTATGTCTATCCTGAGAGCTTGAGAACATAAATCATGACAGTTATTCCGGTGAAATAAAATATAGAGCCCTAATCCCCTGAAATCCCTGTCACTAGGTTCACAGGGAAGCTTAGCCATCAGGCTCTCCAAAGACTTGATTCTAATTGCTTAGATGGTTTCTTAAAAAAGACCAGAAACCAAGGGAAGGGGTAGAGAAGGACAGAGATTTAGATTAGATTTTCCTCTCAGAGAAGTAGCATTCATATATGGCCAAAAAATATTATTTAGTTCAGCAAAATATTTACCACATGATTTTCTACTTGATGTTGTTCTAGACATACTGTGGTGATTTTTTTTTTAAGTGCACAAGGAGTTGGAATCCTAGATATTGTCATAACTACAGCTGTGATAAGTGACATAAAAATAAGTTTCAATTAAAAAAGATTAAACAAATCAACATAATATAGTTTCAGGAACTAAAGGGATTAACCTAAATTCTGTCTTTAAGGATGACAGAAATCAGTAAATATATGTGCAGAGACCATTCTGGGTGAGGCAACATCAAACAAGCAGGCTCTAAAGTAGAAAGTAGTTGGATATACGGAGGAACTAAGAGAAAGTTGCTGTAGTGACCAATGCCAAGTGAGGTAGAGTGATATACAATTAGTGAGGTGGAGGTCACCATTTAGTAAAAGCTAAAAAGCAGATAAATACTGACTGTGTGTGTATATATATTCACACATGTATATATAGCATATCTATAACATATACTGTATTTATTATATATGTGTATGTGTGTCATTATTATAATCATGGTCATCATGATAACTTTGGATGTTGGCCTTCTTCACTTCTGCACAACTTAGAAAAGTACTGAAACTGGGCATGTCTGTGTGATGTTCACAAACACTAGTTTCCTTCCAGTCCTATGTAGACTGTGCTCCCCTGGACCTGTGAAACTAGGTGATGTCTTGTGACTTGCTTTGGACTATGCAATGTGAGCAGGACTATCGGCATCACTTATGAGGATATATGAAGAACTAGCATGCAATCTGCCATGTCCTCTTTCTTGCTGCAGCAATCACAAAATTTCATGCAGAAATCAGTTTTCTATCAGCCAGTACTTGTGAGTAACTAAGGTAAGCAGATTTCTCTGCTTGAGCTGCAGTGAAATGTTATGCTTATTGTATCATGAAGGATTTTGATCATTAAATGGTAGTTAAATCGATTATCACTGTATCCCCCTATATTATGACATAGACATTCACAGTATTCTTACCACTGGACAATTGACTTTCAAAAAAGATAACTCAAATGGAAGGAATGCAAGAGTGGAAAACTTAGGAAAAGCATGACCTTGTAGATGCTAAGAATTAATTGTTCTTCTTCATTCATCAGACAGAAACACTTGCGCCCTGTCTGCACTTATGTGCTGTGTTGTGCTAAGTTGCTTCAGTTGTGTCTGATTCTGTGACCCTATGGACTGTAGCCCTTGAGGCTCCTCTGTCCATGGAGACTTTCCAGGCTAGAATACTGGAATGGGTTGCCTTGCTCTTCTGCAGGGGATCTTCCATACCCAGGGACTGAACCCGACTCTCCATGTCTCCTGCATTGGCAGGTGGGTTCTTTACCACTAGTGTCACCTGGGAAAGCCCGTCTGCACTTACACGCTAAAGCAATGCTTTTCAAAACAGGAGGGGTGTGGCACTGGTATGTGGCAATAATTCTCAAGGTAAATCGTAAATAATAGATTGTGCATAATACACACTGAAGTTTGTAAATTATTGAGTTAATTAGAATGAATTCAACACCATTCCCTTTAACTTGCATTGTCGTTCTTCTCTGAGTGGGAAGAGTATATGGGAATGTAGGATATCTGAAGCCAAGTCTATGGTCAAGTTCCCATGAGAACAACTGGGATTCTATTTAGATGTAGAACCAGGGATAGATTTCTTATTCCCTCTGAGTCTGTGTCCTCATTTACTAAATAGTAATAACTCCTTCCAACAGGGGAGTTCAGTGTACAATATAAATTGATAGACACAGCCATTATTATTATTAGTATAGTTCTATACCTATATGGATTCAGAAACGTGGACAGGAGGAAGTTTGACACTATGAAAAGTCTGGGATTGTGTCCTCACTATGGGCTGTATGACCCAGTTCACATCCCTCTTCATATATGTTGCAGAAAGATGCTTTTAAATTCACAGTGCATTTACTGCAGTCCTAATACCAAATTAGAAACAGCAACTGTGGTTACAGGGAATGCTTGCTGATTATCTACTGAAAGTAAAGGAGAAGTCAATGCAAGTAAATGCAAATTATAAGGGACAAGGCAAAATAGAAGTGCCATTTACTGAGTGCCAGTTGAGGGCCAAACACTGGTAGATGTTTTGCATACATATCATCTAATTATCAGAAAACCCTGCAATGTGGATACTATTTTCCTCAATACAGAAATGAAGAAACTGAGGCTCAGAAGGTTTAAGTAACTTTTTCAAGATTTTATAGCACAGAAGTAGAAGAGACAGGATGTGTACCCAAACCGATCCAACTTCAAAGCCTCTGCGCATTTTATCAGCCCATTGTTCATTTTGTCAAAGATTTTACAAGCTGGTGGTGGTAGGAGTGAGAGTGAAGTAAGTAGAAATTATACACAAGTAATAAAATAAGATAGCCTGTGGTAAGTCCACATTGCCAATATTTAAATTAGGATAGAAAGTCTAGCTGAAATGAACGTAAAAATATACTATCTTTGATGGGATTAGATCCAGGACAGGTATAGCAATCAGCTTATTTTTGCCATGAAAGACTGTTTTTGTTTTTTTTTTCATCTCTGCCCAGTCATCTTCATGTTGCCTTTAATCTCAGGCTGAAAGCAAAATGGCACCAAGGGTCATAGCCAGACCCAACAATACGCAGAGGCAAAAAAGAGATTCTTCATGTGACTCTGTTTGATCAGCAAAGACACTCCACAGACTTCCCAGTTGTGCTTTCTTGTCTCTCCATCCACAAGTGGGTCACATGCCCACTACTAAATCATCTATAATCAGGAAGAATGGGTTGCTCTTATTAATACTACCAAAATTTATTGAGTATTTACTAGGTGCAGACAATGTTCTATGTGATTCACCTATATATGATGCTCATAAAAGCTCTATGATATGGGTATTAGTATTATCATGATTCACCACTTTAAAATTGGAGAGACTAAGGAAGAGAGAATAAGTACTTTTCTCAAAGTTGGGAAGTGAGCATGTCACTCCACCAAATCACTGATTCTGCACTGAATCTCAGCACTGTATTGTTTCATGTCATGCTACCCAACTACACAGACCACTTCTGGGGCTGGCAGAGAGGTTTCCATCCCTGAAGTGCATGGGACAAAACTGAGGTATTACATGAAAGAAGGAAAGAGACATACACCATAAGATACCAGGAGATAAAAGAGAGATTAATTTATTCCTGAGATAATCAGGGAGGATATAATGGAGGGAGAAGCATGGCACAGCTTTTTGATGGATCAACAGAATTTCTTCTATTAGATGAGTATGGGAAGATTTAAAAAAAAAAACCAGCTAATTTTATTGAGAAAATATATATCAAACAATGTGCTTAACTATTTCATTGGTGATATTTATTTAATTTTTACAACCCCATATAGAATTATTTCTGCTTTTACCATGCCGGTTTTGTAAATGAGAAAACATCAACTTGGAGAATGAAGGTGCAAAACACACCACTAGAAAATGGCAGAACTAGAATTCAAACCCAGTTCGGATTCTAACATCTAGCTCTTATAAACTATATCTGATTTCATGCATAAAACACATATTTGAAACCTGAGAAAGGAGGTCCCCATGATTCAGTGCAAACAGCAATCCTACATCAATTCATGATTATAAGCTCAATTGACTGTCTAGGCAGGCATCCATATAAATCCATTTCAAACCTCCTGACCTATCAACAATCAATAAAAGTAAATTTGAAAATCTATCTTTCTCATCCTGCTGTGTGATCCCAACTACATAATTTGCCAGTCTGTCTCCAGCTAAGCTTGTGTAGAAGAGCAGAAATCAGGATTTTGATGAAACTCTGGGTGTCTTCCCCTTCTCCATTCTTTACCTGTTGCCAGAGAGAGTCCAATATTCTGGGGATACTGACCCTTTCTACAAATCTGATTTGGTTGTATTCACAAAGACTGAGGCTGCCTTGGAAGGCTTGAAGCATGGTCGTGCTGGTTCACACGCTGCTTTCCAACAGACTTTAGGTAATTATAGCAGATAATCGGTCTGGCTCCTTTGCGCTGTGTGCTGTGCTTAGTCACTCTGTCATGTCCGACTCTTTGCAACACCATAGACTGTAGCCTGCCAAGATACTCTGTCCAAGAGATTCTCCAGGCAAGCCTACTCGAGTGGGCCATGTTCTCTTCCAGGGTATCTTCCCAACCCAGGGATAGAACCCAGGTCTCCCATGTTACAGGTAGATTCTTTACCATCTGAGTCGCCAGAGAAGCCCAAGAATACTGGAGTGGGTAGCCTATTCCTTCTCCAGGAGACCTTCCTGACTCAGGAATCAAACCAAGGTTTCCTGGATTGCAGGTGAATTCTTTACCAGCTGAGCTACCAGGGAAGCCCCTGGCTCCACTACAGACATTTAATAGTGGGAAAATAAATACTTAAATAGCTTTGATAATGCTTTTGATATTGAAATCAAAATCAGTAAAAATCTTTGGGTACCATATGCTAAGGGCTGTCAAAGAGAAGAAAAATAGGCAGTCTCTTTGCAATTCCACTGTCACTTACACACTTGCCTATAAAGTGGGATCTGTGCAGCTCAGAATTAACCTAAATGGACATTCTTTTAACTTTAAACGGCAAATGCATACAAATGACAGTAATGGTACGGACATTAGTGCTGATCTCCAGATTGACGAGTCTGTTTCATATCTGTTACAATTTTTCTGAATACTCAACTTGAATTCTTTTAACGGTTACTTAATTAAAGGGAATTAGAACTTTAGCAGAGCAGCAATTTAATTTTAAAAAATGAGAGAGAAGTGTCACAGCGACATCTCTCATTCATTTTAATGAGAAAATGTATTCTCATCTCAGAGAATGTAAAAGAAGAGCTGAAAAGCATTTTTCTCAAAAGAAAAGTGGACTATAATAACATGAATCACAAAGTTGCCTCATATTCAGTTGTCATTTAGTCAATGTTATTAACTTGGTTTTATAATAGCTTAAGGGGGTAGATTCTCATAGAGTAATTCAATCAGTAAGAGCAAGTTCCTTAACCCCTGTTATAGCAAATCTCTTCTATTGATTTATAGGGCATGTGGCAAATGAGAAGAAATGCAAAGTAATCATATTGCTACGTGGAATATCAGACCTTACACGTATTTAGTCTTTTTTTTTTTCCTGCAGTTAGTCTTGACAGCTGGATACTCATGTTTGTGTGTTCTTTGCTACATGAGTCTATCCACTAAGAGGTTTTAGGGTATTTCAGATACAGCTTCTAAATGCCACACACAATTTTAATTCCAGGATCTTTTCACTTATTGGAGAGCACAATACATATACCTGTGGGTCTGATTTCCCAACTGCACTGACATACGTGCCTATAGCTCGCCTAGTGGTAGACATTTGGGAAGATGAACTGAGTCAAGGGCTCAAAACGTTTGTTGCTGTCTTCATTTAAAAGATGTTTGAAAACGCATCACATTTTGTTTTTTAATTAGAATGCCCCAAACTCAAGAATAGGCAATATCTGTGCATTTTTTTAAATGTTAATCAAGTTCAGTTGGATAAGAGTTATGTTTATGCCACTGGAAAGAAAACCTGCTATTCTTAATCATGTTTGTGCATCTAAAAAAAATCCAATTAGTAATTCAGTGCTTTTAAACAGAAGAAAAGGCATCACTCCTTGGTGCTCAGAAGCAATCAAAGACAGGCAGAAATAAGGATTGCCGAGGCTTTGTGGCTAAGAAAGAATGCCCAATGGAAAGAAATGAACAAGAAACAAAGTATATCTGGGTCTTCTAGGAATATCCTTTCAAATCCCGTGGATCATATTAAATCAAAATCTGTTAGCAATTTCATTTAAATTTATTTAAACGTTTGCTATTCAGTTTCTTCTCTAGCATACTATATATACTAGGAAAAGAGTATTTAAGAAAGAAAAGTGTGAAAAAGACCACACATGGATTCACTGCATGTTGTATTTGAAGAAAACCAAGCAGACTAGGTCTGTCTGGAGCAGGGGAGTTAGCAAAGGAGAATGGGAGACGCCCTTGGGGAAAAAGCCAGGGTCCTGGCAGTACAAGGCCAGGTAGGAAACTTGATATTCCTTTTTGATCCTAACAGGATGTCACTGGGACAGGGTGGTGGTGGGGGGGTGGCTTTGACCAAGTTGAGATATGATCTAATATTCAACAATCTATAACTTGCTTATGGGCTTCCCAGGTGGTGCTAGTGGTAAAGAACCTTCCTGCCAATGCAGGTAGATGTAAGAGACACAGGTACCATCTCTGGATTGGGAAAATTCCCCTAGAGGAGGGGATGGCAACCCAGTCCAGTATTCTTACCTGGAGAATCCCGTGGATGGAGGAGCCTGGAGGGCTGCAGTCCATAAGTGGCACACAGAGTTGGACATGACTGAAGTGACTTAGCACACAAATACAACTTTATTATGCATTTTATTTATTTATATATGTTATGTGAAAATACTCAAATATACACAAAAGTGAAGAGAATACTGCATTGAACATATGCAGCCTTACTTACATTCAATAATTATTAAGAAACTGCCATGCTCACATGTTGATATAAGGAACCACATATACATATTCTTGCCATCTTTTCAAAATACTGTATTATATTCCATAATGTGCCTTTCTCACTTACTGTATCTCAGAGGTTAGTTCCTTTCACAGTATATGAAATCATTTTCACCCAGCTTTACTGCTTCATGTTATTCCATTAGTATGGCTTCAGTGGTGGTGTTAGTTTCTAATCTGATGGGATAATATATTGTAAGATAGGGTGTTAAGGGCAGAAGAAAGGAGACCAGCTAGAAGACTATAGCAGTAGTCGTATGAAAAATAGCTTGGATGAGGGCAGTAGTGGTGGAGCTGATAAGTAGTGATATTAGGGGAAAATTTGAAGATACAGCCATTTGGAGACACTGATAACCTGGATATGGACTGAGAGAGGAAAGTGTCAAATCCACCTTTTGCATCTGAATATGGTGGGGGCTGAATATCAAACGCCGAAGGAGAAATTGGCACAAACATGTGGAATAGCAAATGTTCATTATGGGATTATGGGACATACTACTTTGAGATGCTTTTTAGATATGCACGTGGAAATGATGTATAGCATATTATGTGAATCTGAAATCTGAAGTCTAGCATAGGGTTCTAGATTTGGGAATTAATAATTTAATTATATTATTTCACTTCCTACTGAGCATTGTAATGAAAATTAGAGTTTTTTTCCTGTTAGAGTTTGATTTGGGCCTTGACTCTGGCACTTGCTATGTGATCTTGGACAAGTCACTAGACTATTTAAAACTGCTATTTTTTTAGCATATAAATGGTAACAATAATTCTATCTACCTCAAAAAAGTTAATGATTGGA
>SJYQ01003521.1:102656-116390 GCA_006410935.1 Redunca redunca
TGTCTCTGAATCTCTTCCAGGTCACTATTCTTACTAAGTCCCTGCATTAGTTTGCTAGTGCTGCCATAATAAAGTGTCAGGGACTAGATAGCCTAAACAACAAAAAGTTATTTTCTCACATTTCTGGAGGTTAGAGTGTTGGCCAGGTTGGGTTCTACTAAGTCTTCTCCCTGCTTTTAGATTTATCCTCTTCTAATGTCTACATGTGGCCTTCCCTCTGTGAGTGTCTGTGTACCAATCTCCTCTTAAAAGACACCAGCCATACTGAATTAGGTCCTACCCATAAGACCTCATTTTACATTAATTACCTCTTTATAAGCACTATTCTAAATATGATCTCATTTTAAGATCCTGGGAGTTAAGGTTGCAATATAAGAATCTGAGGAGGACATAATTCGGTCCTCTCCTTTTATCCTCCAATAGCGTGTGTGTGTGTGTGTGTGTGTGTGTGTGTGTGTGTGTGCTCAGTTGCTAAGTCATATCAAAGTCTTTGAGATTCCATGGACTGTATCCCCCGTGGCTCCTCTGACCATGGGCTTTTCTAGGCAAGAATACTGGAGGGGTTGCCATTTCCTTCTCCAGGGGTTCTTCCCTATTCAGGGATCGAACCAGCATCTCCTACATTGACAGGCAGATTCTTTACCACTGAGCCACCTGGGAAGCCCCCAATTTTCAGTTCAGTTCAGTTCAGTCGCTCAGTTGTGTCCAACTCTTTGTGATCCCATGAATCGCAGCATGCCAGGCCTCTCTGTCCATCACCAGCTCCCGGAGTTCACTCAGACTCACGTCCATCCAGTCAGTGATGCCATCCAGCCATCTCATCCTCTGTCATCCCCTTCTCCTCCTGCCCAGCATCAGAGTCTTGTCCAATGAGTCAACTCTTCACACGAGGTGGCCAAAGTATTGGAGTTTCAGCTTTAGCATCATTCCTTCCAAAGAAATCCCAGGGCTGATCTCCTTCAGAATGGACTGGTTGGATCTCCTTGCAATCCAAGGGACTCTCAAGTGTCTTCTCCAACACCACAGTTCAAAAGCATCAATTCTTCAGTGCTCAGCCCCCAATTTTACTGAAGTATAATTGACATATAACATTACATTTGTTTGATACATAATGATTGGATATGCAGGTGTACCTTGTTTTACTGTGCCTTGCCTTACTGTGATTTTAGATATAGTATTTTCTTTTCTTTTCTTTTTTTTACAAATTAAAAGTTTGTGGCCAACCTGTATCAAACAAATCCATTGGAATCATTTTTTCCAACATTTGTTTACTGATCTTACAACATTTCAAACTTTTCAGTAACATGTTTCTGAGGGTGATCTGTGATCAGTGATCATTGACATGAACATTGCTACTGTTACTTGCTGAAGGCTCAGATGACAGTTAACACTTTTAGCAATATTTGTTTAAATTAAAGTATGCACATTGTTTATTTAGACCTAATGCTATTAAACTACAGTATAGTATAGACATAACTTTTGTATACACTAAGAAACCAAAAAAATAAAAAATGTGTGACTTGCTTCATTCCAATATTTACTTTATTCTAGTGTCTGGAACAGAACCCACAATATCTCTGAGGCATGCTGCCTTGATATGTATGTGTGTGTGTGTATATATATATATATATATATATATACACACATATGTTGCAAAATGACAGCCACAATAAGTTTAGTTAACATTCATTGCATGTACTTAACAATTTTTTTCCTTGTTATGAGAAATTTTAAGATCTACTCTTTTAGAAACTTTCAAATATAAAATACAGCATGTTAAATATACTCATCATGCTGTGTATTACAGTTCCAGGACTTATTTACCTTGTGGCTAGAATTTTGTAGCCTTTGATCATTTTACCCTTTTTTGCCTATATCCCGCTCTCCATTTAGTAATCACCAATCTTCTCTGCATCAATAAGTTTGTTTTTTTAAGGGTCCATGATACTTAAGATCATATCATATTTATCTTTCTTTATTTCTCTTAACATAACACACTCAAAGCCCATTCATGTTGTTACATTTGTCAGGATTTTCTTTTTCATATAGCAAAATTACATATATTGTATAATACATTAGAGAGAGACAGAGAAATATTTCTTTTAATCAATTCACCTGTCAATGGATGGTTACATAGTTTTCATGTCTTGCTCATTATAAACAATGCTGGAAGAACATGAAAGAATATGTGTATATGTATATCTATTCCAGAAGTGGCATTACCACATGCCTTTTTGTTGAAATTCTCACTTTGTTCATTCATACTTTGTTCACCTGACTGTGGTAACCATCTTTATGACCATTATTTTGAACCTTTCATCAGGTAAACAACTCACCTCCATTTCCTTAAGGTCATCCAGCCTGGCCTAGTTTTGGTTCTCTCTTAAACCTTTGTGATTGCTCAACAACTTTTTTGTTGTTGTTGTAGTGGTTCTTAGTAGTTAAGGGTGAGACAAGATCTCTCAATGTCCGGAAGAGGAGATCTCAGTTAGTGTCTAGATGCTGATTGGAAGTCAGCTCTTCAGAGAAAAGCTTTTAAAATAGATGTATATCAGGGAAATACTAGGAGCTTCCATCGCTTTCCTCTGAGCCCTGAGGGAATAGTCACAATAGAACTGTTCCTTCTTTTTGCTCCAATCCCGTGGGACCCACGAATGCAAGCCCCTGGCCAACCAAACCATATGATCAAGCTACACATGTTAGCATCAGCTGAAAAAGTAGAGGCACCAGGTGTATGTGTAAACTTGTTCCCAGTAGACACCAGGGACCAGGAATGGGCAAGAGGGAAATTTGGAGATGGTCACTGCCTGCCTCCCTGGTTTCCAGGATAGACTGCACTCTGCAGTCTGTCGCTAGATGTTTGTTAATCAGAAATCAGCCCTTGGGCAGCTGCTGCTGCTAAGATGTGCAAATAGGCCTCTTTAGGGGAAAGAATGGGAGCCAGACATTGCTTTTTGCTCCTTTTGCATTGGTATTTCCTGGTAGCTCGTCTGGTAAAGAATCCACCTGCAATGCAGAAGCTCTGGGTTTGATTCCTGGGTTGGGAAGATCCCCTGGAGAAGGCAATGTATCCTGACCTGGATAATTTCATGGACTGTACAGTCCATGGAGTCCCAAAGAGTTGGACACAACTAAGTGATTTTCACATGCACTTTTCTTTCCTTGCACTGAGTGTGGGGGGATAGCCACTTAAGAAGTATTCCCAGGTGGTCCAGTGGTTAAGATCCCTGATCCCTTCTCATGGAACTAAGATCTCACATGCCACATGGTACAGCCAAAAATAAATAAATAAATAAAACAAGCTAAGTCCTTAAAAAATGTTAATAAAAAAATAAATATTCCTATGTTTGCTAAAATCCTGTGGGACCTGGAACTTAAGCCCCACTAGCCAGCAATGGGAAGTGATCAAGGATACATTCCCTGGGTAGCAGCCAGTGTGCCAGATGTAGGCACTGGCAATGTGGATCTGGCCAGAGAAGACATGCAGAAAAGCCATCTGCAGATTTCTAAGTCTCTGGAGAGGATTCCAGTATGTCCCTAGAGGCTTCCTTAATTAAGAGAATGACCCTCAAATGGAAGTTCAGGATATGAAAATGGACCTCTTTCAGGGAAAGTAGAGAGTTACAATATATTCAGTGGCCTTACTGAGGATTATAAGCAGATATGGTTGGATGGCATCACTGATTCAAGGGAGATAAACTTGGGCAAACTTGGGGAGATGGTGAGTGATAGGGAAGCCTGTGTGCTGTACTCCTTGGGGTCACAAAGAGCTGGACATGACTTGGTGACTGAACAACAAAAACAGAATCTCTCAGATAACTCTGAGGAACTGTCCCAAACACATGATGGAGGAGCCAGGATATAAAGGAGTTTTGCAAAAACACAATACAACAAGTACAAAAAACTCATGAAGTTGAATATCAAAAGATTATTGCTAACCACACACACACACAGAAACAGATATCTTAAGTTAATGATTGTAGTATATTTCTATGTATAAGAAGCTGTAGGAATCTGGACTTATTGAAATGATTCCTTTGATATGCATCTTATTTATCTAATCTGAATTGTATCCTGTTTTCTCCATCCTGAGTTCCCCTCAAAGTGCACAGTCTGGGGAGGCTGCAGTGACTGACAGTTTTCTGGAGAAAGCACCTTTTGTTTACTGAAACAGCAGGCAGCATTCTGTCCACAGGGTATAGCCACAGCTAGACTCTGAGATCTCATTTAGAAGTGTTCCTTTCTTTAATTGTAGTCTGGTGGGTTTTTCAGCCTTGTCTAACTCAATGAAACTATGAGCCACGCTGTATAGGGCCACCCAAGACGGCCAGGTCATGGTGGGGAGCTCTGGCAAAACACGGTCCACTGGAAAAGAGAAAGGCAAACCCCTTCAGTGTTCTTGCCTTGAGAACCCCATGCACAGTGTGAAAAGGCAAAAAGATAGGACACTGACCAATGAACTCCTCAGGTCGGTAGGTGCCCACTATGCTACTGGAGAAGGGTGGAGAAATAACTCCATAAAGAATGAAGAGATGGAGCCAGAGCAAAAACAATACCCAGTGTGGATGTGACTGGTAATGGAAGTAAAGTCCGATGCTGTAAAGAGCAATATTGCATAGGAACCTGGAATGTGAAGTCCATGAATCAAGGTAAATTGGAAGTGGTCAAACAGGAGATAGCAACAGTGAATGAACATTGACATTTTAGGAATCTGTGAACTAAAATGGACTGGAATGGGCAACTTTAATTCAGATGACTATTATATCTACTACTGTAGGCAAGACTTCCTTAGAAGAAATACAGTAGCCCTCATAGTCAACAAAATAGTCTGAAATGCAGTATTTGGGTGCAGTCTCAAAAATGACAGAAGGATTTCTGTCCATTTCCAAGGCAAACCATTCAGTATCACCGTAATCTAAGTCTATGCCCTGACCAGTAATGCTGAAGAAGCTGAAGTTGAATTGTTCTATGAAGACCTATAAGACCTTTTAGAACTAACATCCCAAAAAGATGTAAAGATATCCTTTCCATATAGGGAACTGGAATGCAAAAGTAGGAAGTCAAGAGATACCTGGAGTAACAGGCAAATTTGGTTTTGGAGTACAGAATGAAGCAGGGCAAAGGCTAACAGAATTTTGCCAAGAGAACACACTGATCATGGCAAACACGCTCTTCCAAAATCACAAGAGATGACTATACACATGGACATCACCAGGTGGTCCATACCGAAATCAGAGTGATTATATTCTTTGCAGCCAAAGATGGAGAAGCTCTATAGAGTCAGCAAAAACAAGACCAGGAGCTGACTGTGGCACAGATCTTAAACTCCTTATTGCCAATTGAGCCTTAAATTGAAGAAAGTAGGGAAAACCACTATACCATGCAGGTATGACCTAAATCAAATCCCTTATGATTATACAATGAAGTCACTCAGTCATGTCCAACTCTTGCAACCCCATGGACTGTAGCCTATCAGGCTCCTCTGTCCATGGGATTTTCCAGGCAATAGTTCTGGAGTGGATTGTCATTTCCTTTTCCAGAGGATCTTCCAGACCCAGGGATCGAACCCAGGTCTTCCTCATTGTAGACAGACGCTTTACCGTCTGAGCCACCAGGGAAGTCCAAATCATTCAGGTATAACCTAAATCAAATCCCTTATGATTATACAATGGAAGTGACAAATAGATTCAAGGGATTATATCTGATAGACAGAGTGCCTGAGGAACTGTGGAAGGAAGTTTGTGACATTGTACAAGAGGCAGTGATCAAGAACATCCCCAACAAAGGAAATGCAAAAAAGCAAAATGGTTGTCTGAGGAGGACTTACAAATGACTGAGAAGAGAAGCTAAAAGCAAAGGAAAAAAGGAAAGATATACCCATTTGAATGCAGAGTTCCAAAGAATAGCAAGGAGAGATAAGAAAGCCTTCCTCAGTGATCAATGCAAAGAAATAGAAGAAAACAATACAATGGAATGACGAGAGTTCTCTTCAAGAAAATTAGAGATACCAAGGCAACATTTCAAGGAAAGATGAACACAATAACGGATAAAAATGGTATAGACCTCATAGAAGCAGAAGAGATTAAGAAGAGGTGGCAAGAATATACAGAAGAACTATACAAAAAAGATCTTCATGACCCAGATAACCATGATGGTGTTATCACTCACCTAGAGACAGACATCCTGGAATGCAAAGTCAAGTGGCCTTAGGAAGCATCGCTATGAATAAAGCTAGTGGAGGTGATGGAATTCCAGTTGAGCTATTTTAAATCCTAAAAGACGATGCTGTGAAAGTGTTTCACTCAATATGCCAGCAAATTTGGAAACTCAGCAGTGGCCACAGGACCAGAAAAGGTCAGTTTTCATTCCAAACACAAAGAAAGGCAATGCCAAAGAACGTTCAAACTACCGCACGATTGCACTCATTTCACACACTAGAAAAGTAATGCTCAAAATTCTCCAAGCAAGACTCCAACAGTATGTGAATCATGAAATTCCAGGTGTTCAAGATGGATTTAGAAAAGGTAGAGGAACCAGAGATCATCATCCTTAGAATTATACGAGAAGTAAGAGAATTCCAGGAAAACATCTACTTCTGCTTTACGGACTATGCCAAAGTCTTTGACCTGTGGATCACAGCAAACTGGAAAATTGTTAGAGATTTTAATACCAGATCACCATACTTGCCTCCTGCAAAATCTATATGCAGTTCTAGAAACAACAGAACCGGATATGGAACAAAGTACTGGTTCCAAATAGGAAAAGGAGTATGCCAAGGCTGTATATTGTCACCCTGCTTATTTAACTTCTATGCAGAGTACATCATGTGAAATGCCAGGCTAGATAAAGCACAAACTGGAATCAAGATTGCTGGGAGAAATATCAGTAACCTCAGATACACAGATGACACCACCCTTATGGCAGAAAATGAAGAGGGATTAAAGAGCCTCTTCATGAATGTGAAAAAGGAGACTAAGAAAGCTGGCTTAAAACTCAACATTCAGAAAACTAATATCACGGCATCTGGTCGCATCACTTCATGGCAAATAGATGGGGAAAAAATGGAAACAGTGACAGATTTTATTTTCTTGGGCTCCAAAATCACTCTGGACAGTGACTGCAGCTGTGAAATTAAAAGGTGCTTGCTCTTGGAAGAAAAGCTATGACCAACCTAGACAGCATATTAAAAAGCAGAGACATTACTAAAGTTCTGTGTAGTCAAAGCTGTGATTTTTCCAGTAGTCATGTATGGATGTGAGAGTTGGAGTATAAAGAAAGCTGAGCACAGAAGAATTGATGCTTTTGAACTGTGGTGCTGGAGAAGACTCTTGAGAGTCTCTTGGACTGCAAGGAATTCAAACCAGTCCATCCTAAGGGAAACCAATCTTGAATATTCACTGGAAGGACTGATGCTGAAGCTGAAACTCCAATACTTTGGCCACCTGATGCAAAGAGCTGACTCATTGGAAAAGACTCTGATGCTGGGAAAGATTGAAGACAGGGGGAGAAGGAGACAACAGAGGGTAAGTTGGTTGGATGACATCACCGACTTGATGTACATGAGTTTGAGGAAGCTCCAGGAGTTGGTGAATGACAGGGAAGCCTGGGGCTGCAGTCCATGGTCACGAGTCAGACACAACTGAGTGAATGAACTGACTATGGATAAAAACACAACCAGAAAAGTGGAGCTGATGGATCGACGAGACCACTGTTAAGGTGATCAACTATCTTGGTTCGCCTGGAACTAAGGGAATTATTGAAAGTTAAGACTTTGATTGCTAAACTCAGGATCAGTTCAGTTCAGTTCAGTTCAATCGCTAAGTCATGTCTGACTCTTTGCAAACCCATGAATCGCAGCATTCCAGGCTTCTATGTCCATCACCATCTCCTGGAGCTCACTCAAACTCACGTCCATTGAGTCGGTGATGCCATCCAGCCATTTCATCCTCTGTTGTCCTCTTTTCCTCCTGCTTATCTCTCCCGGCATCAGAGTCTTTTCCAATGAGTCAACTCTTTGCATGAGATGGCCGAAGTACTGGAGTTTCAGCTTTAGCATCATTCCTTCCGAAGAACACCCAGGACTGATCTCCTTCAGAACGGACTGATTGGATCTCCTTACAGTCCCAGGGACTCTCAAGAGTCTTCTCCAACACCACAGTTCAAATGCATCAATTCTTCAGCGCTCAGCCTTCTTCACAGTCCAACTCTCACATCCATACATGACCACTAGAAAAACCATAAACCTTGACTAAACAGACCTTTGTTGGCAAAGTAATGTCTCTGCTTTTCAAAATGCTATCTAGGTTGGTCATAACTTTCCTTCCAAGGAGTAACCATCTTTGAATTTCATGTCAGGATAATCTGCAGTAAATAAGGATGTTTTGTCAATGTACTGCAAATTCCAGATGTATTTTGACAGGAAGTACTGGCTGGAAGTTGTCTCTGAGAAGTGACATTTGACCAAAGACCTGCGGAAAGTGAGGGAGAGATCCAGGTATGTATTTAGGAAAAGATAACTCTTGGGCAGAGATTAAAGCAAATTCAAAAAGCCTGGCTCAGTAGTTCAATCATGTCAAATTCTTTGAAACCACATGGACTGTAGCCCACCAGGCTCCTGTGTCCATGATATTTTCTAGGTAAGAATACTAGAGTGGGTTGCCATTTCCTATCCCATCTAGAAACCTGCAAAGGATGAATGCCATGTGATTCAGAAGTAACAAGAAGTGGGAATGGCTGGGAATTACAACTACTCTGTGCTATCACTGCCAAGGACCCAGGTTCAATTCCTGGCTGGAGAATTAAAATGTCACAAGCTGCACAGTGCAGCTGAAAGAAAACAACAGCAACGACAAAGCAAGGGGGCTAGAGTGTTTGGAGTCTAGGAAGTGTAAGAAGAGAATGGTAAGAAATGAAGTCAAAGAAGTGAAAAGGACTGGGTCACAAAAGACCTTAGAGTCAAAAGAAAGACATTAACTTTTACTACAGGCATAGTAAAGAACTCATGGAAGAATATAGGCCAAAGATTGTCATAATCTGACTTAGATTTTAAAAAGACTATCCTTGAGATTGTTGAAAATAAATTTCAGAGGGCAAAGGTACAGAAAGAGAGACTAGAAAACTATTGCAGTGTTCTAGGAAAGAAATGATGGCAGTTCAGAGAAAGAGGCAGTGATGAGCTCCGGTGTTCTGTTTGTATTTTGATTTGTAAACTGATAGATATCACTGAGATAGTGGAAGTGGACTTATAACATTAAAGTGGCAGTACTGAGTAGAGTAGTTAAGAGTCTTGAATTCAGGGCCTATGAAGAGCGGAAGACATAAATTAACTCATGCCATTAGACTCTGAGTTGTTGAGTATATACAGAATATATTACACAAAAGAAATATATTCTTTACACAGAGGATTAGAGAAACATCATCTAAGTTGACAGGAAGAAAGAACATTTGCACAAGGGTGAGATATGGAGAAGGGAGTTTCTGAAAGTTCTTTTGTAATTGTTCTTGCTTTTTAGGTTGGTGAAAAAATATTAACTGAGAGAAAGGATGGGTTTCCCTGGTGACTCAGATGGTAAAGAATCTGCCTGCAATCCAGGGGACCAGGATCCAACCCCTGGGTCAGAAAGATCCCCTGGGGAAAGGAACAGCTGTCCACTTCAGTATTCCTGCCTGGAGAATCCCATGGACAGAGGAGCCATGTGGGCTAGAGTTCATCTTTTGCAGGTCACAAAAGAGACAAAGGATGGAGAATAGGGGAATGAAGACTGGAAGTCTGAGGGAGAATATGAAACACTACATTAACATTGTGAAAGTAAATAGTCCTGGGAAAGGTAATAAAGTTGTTGGGTGATATTAAGGCTCACTTGAAATCAAAGGTTACTTCATTAAAATGGAGTCAGACAACATGATCATGTGAATTTTATAGCTACTTTTAGCTGCATGGTATTAGACGTGGAATTACTGGAAAACTGGATTTAGTGGGTTGAAGTTTCAACAAAATGAGTATTTAAAAGTTAGAGAGAGGTAAGAAGATGAGAAAATAAACAAGAAATTCATTTTTAAATGATTGACTTTGGAAATTAAGCATCTATTTCTGCTTTATTGACTATGCCAAAACCTTTGACTGTGTGGATCACAATAAACTGTGGAAAATTCTGAAAGAGATGGGGATACCAGACCACCTGACCCACCTCTTGAGAAATCTGTATGCAGGTCAGGAAGCAACAGTTAGAACTGGACATGGAACAACAGACTGGTTCCAAATAGGAAAAGGAGTATGTCAAGGGTGTATATTGTCACCTGCATATTTAACTTATATGCAGAGTACATCATGAGAAACGCTGGACTGGAAGAAACATAAGCTGGAATCAAGATTGCTGGGAGAAATGTCAATAACCTCAGATATGCAGATGACAATACCCTTATGGCAGAAAGTGAAGAGGAACTAAAAAGCCTCTTGATGAAAGTGAAAGAGGAGAGTGAACAAGTTGGCTTAAAGCTCAACATTCAGAAAACGAAGATCATGGCATCCTGTCCCAACACTTCATGGGAAATAGATGGGGGGAAACAGTGGAAACAGTATCAGACTTTATTTGTTGCGGCTCCCAAATCACTGCAGATGGTGACTGCAGCCATGAAATCAAAAGACGCTTACTCCTTGGAAGAAAAGTTATGAGCAACCTAGATAGCATATTCAAAAGCAGAGACATTACTTTGCCGACGAAGGTCCATCTAGTCAAGGCTATAGTTTTTCCTGTGGTCATATATGGATGTGAGAGTTGGACTTTGAAGAAGGCTGAGAGCCGAAGAATTGATGCTTTTGAACTGTGGTGTTGGAGAAGACTCTTGAGAGTCCCTTGGACTGCAAGGAGATCCAACCAGTCCATTGTGAAGGAGATCAGCCCTGGGGTTTCTTTGGAAGTACTGGTGCTAAAGCTGAAACTCCAATACTTTGGCCACCTCGTGTGAAGAGTTGACTCATTGGAAAAGACTCTGATGCTGGGAGGGATTGGGGGCAGGAGGAGAAGGGGATGACAGAGGATGAGATGGCTGGAAGGCATCAGGGACTCAATGGCCATGAGTCTGAGTGAACTCTGGGAGTCGGTGATGGACAGGGAGGCCTGGCATGCTGTGATTCATGGGGTCGCAAAGAGTTGGACGGGACTGAGCAACTGAACTGAACTGAACTGAAGAGGGAAAAGAGAGGAAATTGTGAAAGTAAAATAATAATGAAAATGAAAGATAAAAAAAGTGGTTTGTCGGCTTGATGTGGTGATAGCATATTAAAAAGCAGAGACATTACTTTGCCAACAAAGGTCCATCTAAGTCAAGGCTATGGTTTTTCCAGTAGTCATGTATGGATGTGAGAGTTGGACCATAAAGAAAGCTGAGCACCGAAGAACTGATGCTTTTGAACTGTGGTGTTGGAGAAGACTCTTGAGAGTCCCTTGGACTGCAAGGAGATCCAACCAGGCCATCCTAAATTGGATCAGTCCTGAATATTCATTGGAAGGACTGATGCTGAAGCGCCAATACTTTGCTACCTGATGCGAAGAGCTGACTCATTGGAAAAGACCCTGATGCGGGGAAAGATTCAGGGCAGGAGGAGAAGGGGATGACAGAGGATGAGATGGTTGGATGGCATCACTGACACAATGGACATGATTTTGGGTGGACTCCAGGAGTTTGTGATGGACAGGGAGGCCTGGTGTGCTGTGGTTCATGGGGTTGTAAAGAGTCAGATATGACTGGGTGACTGAACTGGACTGTGGTGAAATTATTACTAAAATGCGGAAATAAAAGGTAATATGTGTGTGGAATACATCATGGATTCCAAGAGAATAAAGGGCCTGCAATATTCCTGGAATCAAGGATGAGAAAGTTTGCCTTCTCTGTGTTTCTGAGGTTGCACAATTTCTCATCTCTGTTTCTCTTTGCATGCCTGCTTCAGTCTTTGTTTCTGAAGGTTACTTCCTCTACCTTTGTGTATCTGTAGTTATACCTAATCGACAATTACATGGAACCCCAGTTAAAAAGTCCTAAAGGGTCCATGAGAAAGAGGAAGGGTAACTTGACTTGGATCCAACTTCCCCTTCCAAATAGCTGGTATAAGGGGTATAATGTCCCCTATCCCACTACTGCTCAGCATGTGTACTGGGAACTGACTTCTGAGAAAAGAGTACAAGCAGACTTTTTAATAAGAGTGTGTAAAGGTTAGGAGGAGATTATTATTAGAGGACCAGTTGGCCTTATGTGAAAGGACATCACTTTAGAAGGGACATCAATTCATCATGGATTAGTTTCAGACTAGAGTGATGAAAGGAAGGTAGCTGCAGGTCAGGAAGCAACAGTTAGAACTGGACATGGAACAACAGACTGGTTCCAAATAGGAAAAGGGGTATGTCAAGGCTACATAATGTCACCCCACATATTTAAATTCTATGCAGAGTAAATCATGAGAAACACTGGGCTGGAAGAAGCACAAGCTGGAATCAAGATTGCTGGGAGAAATATCAATAACCTCAGATATGCAGATGACAATACCCTTATGGCAGAAAGTGAAGAGGAACTGAAAAGCCTCTTGATGAAAGTGAAAGAGGAGAACGAAAAAGTTGGCTTAAAGCTCAGCATTCAGAACACAAAGATCATGGCATCTGGTCCCATCACTTCATGGGAAATAGATGGAGAAACAGTGGAAACAGTGTCAGACTTTATTTTCTTGGGCTCCCAAATCACTGCAGATGGTGACTGCAGCCATGAAATCAAAAGACGCTTACTCCTTGGAAGAAAAGTTATGACCAACCTATATAGCATATTTAAAAGCAGAGACATTACTTTGCCAACAAAGGTCTGTCTGGTCAAGGCTATGGTTTTTCCAGTGGTCATGTATGGATATGAAAGTTGGACTGTGAAGAAAGCTGAGTGCCAAAGAATTGATGCTTTTGAGCTGTGGTGTTGGAGAAGACTCTTGAGAGTTCCTTGGACTGCAAGGAGATCCAACCAGTCTATTGTGAAGGAGATCAGCCCTGGGATTTCTTTGGAAGGAGTGATGCTGAAGCTGAAGCTCCAGTACTTTGGCCACCTCGTGTGAAGAGTTGACTCATTGGAAAAGACTCTGATGCTGGGAGGGATTGGGGGCAGGAGGAGAAGGGGACGACAGAGGATGCAATGGCTGGATGGCATCACTGACTCGATGGACATGAGTCTGAGTGAACTCTGGGAGGTGGTGATGGACAGGGAGGCCTGGCGTGCTGTGATTCATGGGGTTGCAAAGAGTCGGACACGACTGAGCGACTGAACGGACTGACTGACTGATGGATTAGCTGTCACTTGAGTCTGTAAGGTAGTGGTCATTTGCTATACCTTAGTTAAAAATCAGTTGATAATGTATGTCCACTGGACTTTTCAGCCACACAAGGCACCCTTGTCTCAGTCTTTGCTCTCCAATATCTCTCCCAACTTTTGAGATTTGCTGTATGTTCCATCTATAAGTTTCATGTCCCCAACTCATTTTGTTCATATGGTTTTCTGATCCCTGTATAATATATAATATCTGTACCACTTCTTTAAATATCAGTCATTGACAATTTGGCATTATCTTTTAGCCTTCTATGTTTCCCATGTACTCTTCTTACCCCTATGTAGATGATGATTTCCTTAAGAAAAGGAGATTTATTTTTGTTTTCATCCTCCTAAATTCAGTGAATATTAATAGCTATTAAGCATCATCTATATGCT
>SJYQ01003521.1:116487-152220 GCA_006410935.1 Redunca redunca
ACTATAACCACAGTGGAATATATTAAAGTGAAGAAGAAGCATATAATGTCCTCCTAGACTTTTCATCTGATAGCAGTTCTCATTGAACTTAAGATGAATAAAGACTACCTAAAATAAAACCAAATTTGCTGGCATATTGAGTGCAGCACTTTCGCAGAATCATATTTCAGGATTTGAAATAGCTCAACTGGAATTCCATCACCTCCACTAGCTTTGTTCATAGTGATGCTTTCTAAGGCCCATTTGACTTCACATTCCAGGATGTCTAGCTCTAGATGAGTGACCACACCATCGTGATTATCTGGGTCGTGAAGTTCTTTTTTGTATAGTTCTCCTGTGTATTCTTGCCACCCTGATGCTGGGAGGGATTGGGGGCAGGAGGAGAAGGGGACAACAGAGGATGAAATGGCTGGATGGCATCACTGACTCGATGGACATGAATTTGAGTTGGTGATGGACAGGGAGGCCTGGCGTGCTGCGATTCATGGGGTCACAAAGAGTAGGACACAACTGAGTGACTGAACTGAACTGAACTGAAAATAAAACCATGTGAGCAGACAAAATCCTGAACCTGGCATTGGATATGTGTTTAGAGAAGAGAGGTGCTTCAAAACAGATACAACTGACAGGCAAACTCTTGGCAGAAACATACCCAGCCACTGTTTTATGGAGGCTCTTGAATGCAATGCAAAAGATTTGGGACTCTCTTCCCTAAATATGTGGGAGCCACCAGTGAGTTCTGAGCTATGAATTGTGATCAGAATGGTGCATAGGATGAGCTCAAAATAATTGATAAATACATAGTAGTGTTAAGATTAAAAGTATGAAAATGTAAGTGACTGGATGAATGACAAAGGCTTGTTCACTTCCTCTGTGATAAATTCTGAGAAAACCAAGCTCACTGATAAACAAAATGGGGAATATAGGTGATATTTTACTTTTTATCTCCATCCTGGCAAGTTTTTTTATGTATTTCTTATGTAGCATTGGCAACAATTAACTTAGAAGATACAGTTAAGAAATGCAGCTGCTCAACTCTTGATTTTGGATGTAAGACAGAGTATAGAAGATCCACATGAAAGATACAAAGTTATTCTGCTCCATTATTTCCTTTGGCTCCATTCTGGCAGCCCTGAGCCGTTGAGAATTTAAGAGGAGTCAAGCACCACGCTATAGGATTCAAGTACTCTCTGACTACTATTCCCTTACTAGTGGTGCTATGGAGGAGGGCATGGCTACCCACTCCAGTATTTTTGCCTGGAGAATCCCCATGACCAGAGGAGCTTGGCAGCCTACAGTCCATGGGTTTGCAAAGAGTCGGACATGACTGAGCAGCTAAGCACAGCATGAGTGGTGCAGGTTGTGCTAAGTCGCTTCAGTTGTATCTGACTCTTTGTGACCCTATGGGTAGCCCATCAGGTTCCTCTGGCCATGGGGATTCGGCAGGCAAGAATACTGGAGTGGGTAGCCATGCCCTCCTCCAGGGGATCTTCCCAACCCAGAGACTGAACCTAAGTCTCTTCTGTTTCCTGCACTGGTAGGCAGATTCGCCACCACTAGCGCCACCAGCAGGATGAATTGCTTTCCTAGCCGCCATAGGAAAACCTGAAAGTTTATGTTTGTGAGGGGCTGGAGAGAAATATCCTTTTAATATCCCAGGAAATCAAGGGGCTAATTTCACAGCTCACATCCTTTATGAGGCAAGCAGTGGGCCTTTGTGGTGTCTATGTCAGTCCATGAACTTTGGTTTCTCCTTCTTGTAGAGTTATATGCTGAAAATCTCCTAGTGTTTTACCTCCAACAACAAAAAGTTAGTAGAAAACTTTTAAGGTGTAGATCCCAAGTATCTCAGTGTATTGAAAACTTAAAATTATTGTTTGTAGGAGACATTGATGAGGCCACTGTAATTTAACAATAGGCTGGACTCTCAGTTGAATGAATGAGTGAATGCTGAATACAGTCTCGAATTCTTTATATTCATTTAAGGCCATGTTAAATCTATGATTCAGCTATTTATGTGTGCGTGCTTGCTCAGTCACTCAGTCGTGTCCTACTCCTTTGTCACTCCATGGACTGTAGTCCACCAGGCTCCTCTGTTCATGGAATTACCTGGGCAAGAATCCTGGAGTGGGTCACCACTTCCTACTTCATGGGATCTTCCTGACCCAAGGACCAAACCTGAGTCTCCTGAATTGGAAGGCAGATTGTTGACCACCGAGCCACCTGGGAATTCCCTTAGGTGTTTATATTGATAAACAAAAGCCTATGATCCAGTCATCTTTCCTTCTTTTTGATTTACCATACAATAAGGTATATTAGAAAAGAGATCTTGATGAAAGACCATCTTGCGCTTGAATTCTGGTATCAGGCTTTGTTAACTGAGAGGTTGATCAAGTAATGCCAGTGTTGTAACACTAACTTCCCCATCTGGATAAACTTTTCTGGATTCAAATCCCAGTTCTATCATTGTCTAGCTTATAATATGGAGAGCACTCTGAACTTCTTGTGTCTCAATCTCCTTGTCACTATAGTAATAGAATACACTGGACTCATAGATTGATTGTAATGTCTGTGATAGATAAGTGGATAGACTTTAGAAAGATAGATAGAACTTCTGTTGCTGTTTAGTTGCAAAGTTGTGTCTGACTCTTCTTCGACTGCCACCTGGCTCCTCTGTCCATGGGCTTTCCCAAACAAGAATACTGGAGTGGGTTGCTATTCCTTCTCCAGGGCATCTTCTTGACCCAGCAATTGAACCTGCATTTCCTGCATTGCAGGCAGTCTCTTCACCACTGAGCCACCTGGGAAGCCCCAGATAGATACATAGAGAGATAGAACTGAACAAACATTAGGCTGATTTGGATCTGGGTCTGGATGAAGCGCATTTCCTCACGCTCCTCTCTTGCATCAGCAGGAGGTCAGGCCATGGATTCAAGCTAAGAGGTCCTCCAGGCCTGACTCAGGGTGGGGAGTAACTGAGATGCATCTCAGATAAAAGGTGTGAAGGTGGGAGAGTGACAAGGAGAAAAACTAAAAATAAAGTGAAACATAAACTTTATACAAGATCAAGAGAAATAGTTTCTTGATATCCAATGTTATTGGATACTATTTACTGGAAACTATTTCTTGGTGTTGGAGAAAACTCTTGAGAAACCCTTGGACTGCAAAGAGATTCAACCAGTCCATCCTAAAGGAAATCAGTCCTGACCGTTCATTGGAAGGACTGATGTCAAAGCTGAAACTCCAATACTTTGGCCACTTGATGTGAGGAATAGACTCATTGGAAAAGATCCTGATGCTGGGAAAGATTGAAGGTGGGAGGAGAAGGGGACGACAGAGGATGAGATGCTTGGATGGCATCACCGACTCAATGGACATGAATTTGAGTAAGCTCCAGGGGTTGGTGATGGACAGGGGGGCCTGGCGTGCTGCAGTTCATGGGGTTGCAAAGAGTCAGACATGACTGAGCAACTGAACAGCAACAATGCAATAAAATTACTGGAGCACAGAAAGGTTTGGAAGGATGAGAGAGAGAGGCAAGTGCCATGAGAAATTCCTTGGTTAACTGTTCTTTTCTGCTGCTTGAACTTCTAGGATTTGGAATGGGGTGGGCACCATTGACCAAATAGTTAGTGAGTGCCTGTCCAATAGTCTGCTCAGGTGTTGAGAAAGGGGGTGGGCCTCCTGATTAACTTACTTTTTTTTCAAAACACAGGTGCAGGTAGGGAGTTCTTGTTTCATCCTTGAGAAGGAAAAGGTGTTGGGAGACACCTCTAAGTCTTTCTACCCTCATGGACTTCCTCCTGTCTACCAAGGAAGAATATTTTCTGGTTAATGAAATTGGATCAGAGGTAAAGTGTATCCTGGCTTTTTGAATCTTGCTCTTTTTATCTGGGTCCTATTTGTATTCAAATCAATGGAGTTTATTTTCACTATTCCTGCTCACTATAAGTAGCCATCCACACCCGCTGTCTGTCTTGCACCAGACACAGACGGCAGTGGGGAAGCTGCCCTTCGGCACAGTTGCTCTGCCTTGGAGCCATGCAGCAAAGGAAAAAGGGGCTCCTTGGTCTCCTTTATTAGGAAACCTCCTCTTTAGGTTATGAAGCTGATACCCTGTTTAGTGCTGGTTTCTAGTCATCCACATTTCCTCTCCTTTCGCACCTTCTGTTGGAGTTTAAACTGCTTAGTAATCACACATTCCACCACTTTCATCACCTACTTATTTAATCAGTTGAAATGAGTTCAGAGATAGGGTGGAAAATGGGATGGTGATCTTCCTGATGCTGTTCCCTTCTAGGCATGGATAAATCATTCTTTCCCCCTTTTAAAAAAGAAAGAAAGGAAGAAAGGATTAGAATAAGTGTCATTCCCTAACAAGAACCAGTTTAAAATGATTTTGTTTGGATGTGACATATAGACATAAACTTAAGTTCCCATCTAACTCCATAGTTCTAAAATATTGATACTACTAATGAAATCCAAACTATCCACTGAATGCAATAAACCTAATATAATTTGTGTAGACCAGAGACAGGGCAGGAATTAATTTTAAAATGTTCAAAAGCTGCCTATTTATCTTTTTATGTACTAATCAATAGAGACATTTTATGCAATCCTATCCTCTAAAAATAAAGTCATGTTCATAGAGAGATGCCAGAGAGCAAATTGATCAAAGACTAACAACAAAAAGAATTGATAAATATAAATGCACCTTGTTAGGGTGTCTGGGTGGCTCATCATGAGAGTTGTAGTAGATCAAATTTAATTAGCAGTTTAATTTTCTCTTAGAATGGTGTAAATAGTAAAGGAAATTTGCAAAGTAGGCCAGTTGGAAAGATATAGCACCTACTAAGAAAAATAGATACATTGCTTAGAAAAAGAAGTAGGAAAATGACTGCTGAACAAATAAAAGAGAGCATAGCCTTGCCAGTTTCTTAACTTTTAGCCTGTATCACAGTGAAAGAATAAATTTTTGTTGTTTTGAGCCACTGGTTTGTGATACTTTGTTGTGGCAACCTAGTTATAACAGAGAAACACTGCTTTAAGGTCAGAGGACCTATACTTGACTCAATCAATTTGTCACTAATTAGCTTTGAGTCACTAAGCTAATATTTTTTGGGTGCCTTTTTCAATCTAGGAAATGGACATAAGAAAAACCACAAGCTGTGATATTTGAAATAAATAATTTTTGGTTTCATATTTATAATTTTTTTAAAAACCTTTTCATTTGTCATTATTATTGTAGTTGTTGCTGTTAAGTGAAAGTATACTGGTGGAACTTCTACCCAAGGGACAATCCTAAAAGAAAGCTGGTATCCTATTGGGAAAAATACCATAGTTAACACATCAGCCTGCCTAATTCTATGAGCTTTTGGCTGAATTTGGATTCTCCTCCTCCTCTATTGATATAAAGTATAATTAGACTATTCTATAGGGATGAATATTACCCTTAGTGAACCTCCCTCTGGTCGTGGATCCCACCCTCTGTTTAGGCTGTCACCACCTCCCCACTGTGCTGGGATCATAGAGATGCCTTCTCTCTCCTCACTCACAAGGAATTCATTCTACAACATCAATTGAAAGCGCTGCATAGCGCTGACCTTCCCAGGCTGGAACAGAGCCAACATCATTAACAGGCCAGTCTTTGTAGCTAACAACTGCTGGTTTTCTCCTGTCAAGTTTCCAGTTCTTAGGGAAAGAGCTAGGGAAGATGAGGCAGAGCAGGCTTTTAGAAAGCGCCGGACAGATGGGTCCTCTGACTGTCTGGAGCCTAGGTACGATCAATAGCAACTTGTCACACATACGCGCGTACAATCCGCTCAGTGTAATGAGCAGTGACTGATACAATTTTATTTGTACCTCTGCAAAATGTTTCTGGTCAGAGGTCAGTGTCTGTGGGCAAACTCTTGCCTCTGGTATTTACTAGTAGAGGTTGCTGGACAGCTCACTGGAGTGGGATTTTTGAACCCTGAAAATACACAGACTGTTATTTCTTCCCACCACTGCCCACCTCACATGTACATATACACAAAAGCACCAATACATATTTATCAGAAAACTTTTACATTTAAAAAGAACAGGTTGAGAGCATCAAGTCTAGAGTCAGCCAGATCTGGGCGACCTACACACTAGCTGGATGACTTCTCAAAACCCCAATTCTCTAATCGATATATAAAGGAAGCATTTTTATAGTCTATCTTATTTCTGATTATATGTTTTTGGCTGTGCTGGTTCTTCATTGCCACGTGGGCTTTCTCTAGTTGTGGCGAGCGGGGTGCACTCTCTAGTTAGGAAGCTCAGGCGACTCATTGGGGTGGCCTCTCCCTACGCCGAGCGTTGATTCTAGGGCGCATGGGCTTCCGTAGTTGTGATGAGCTAGCTTAGATGCACCATACGATGTGGACTCTTCCTGGACCAGGGACTGAATCCGTGTTCCCTGCACGAGCAAGCAGATTCTCAACCACTGGACCACCAGGGAAGTCTTATATATAAAGGAAATTAGCAGCGTCAAAATCCTAGGCTTGTGTTGGTTTTCTTACAAGTTTAGCTCCTCCTTTAGATTGACTCGTTATGAAGTTAGTCTATATTTTATTTTTACATCTTCAGCCTCTAGCATAGTACTTGGCACACGCAACACATTTCACACTTGCTGAGTAAAGGCTGCCGCTGCTGCTAAGTTGCTTCAGTCATGTCCGACTCTGTGTGACTCCATAGATGGCAGCCCACCAGGCTCCCCTGTCCCTGGGATTCTCCAGGCAAGAACACTGGAGTTGGGTGCCATTTCCATCTCCAATGCATGAAAAGAAAAAGGGAAAATGAAGTCGCTCACTTGTGGCCAACTCTTCGTGACCCCATGGACTGTTGCAGCCCACCAGGCTCCTCTGTCCACGGGATTTTCCAGGCAAGAGTACTGGAATGGGGTGCCATGGCCTTCTCCAAGTAAAAGCTAGATGATGCTTAAGTCAGGTTTGCTTCTTGTACAGTGTTTTTTTTTCCCAAGTCACTTTACTTCTCTCTAACTCTGTTTCCCTAATGTGAGAACTATAATAGATAATGTATAAAATAATTTCTTAGGTCTTTTTCACTATTAATATTCACAGTGTCACTGTTCATTGTAGGAGGAAAGGAGATGCTTTTTCCATACAAGTTTCCTTATCTGGATTAAAGTTCATAGCCATTGGACTTTTCCCCTAGTGCTTGCTCGTGTGTGTGTGTGTGTGTGTGTGTATGTGTGTGTGTGCATGTTTAGTCATGTCAGATTCTTTACAATGCCATGGACTATAGCCTGCCAAGTTCCTCTGTTCATGGAATTTTGCAAGCGAGAATACTGGACTGAGTGGCCATTTCCTTTCCAGGGTTCTTTCCAACCAAGGAATTGAACCTGTATCTCTTGCATCTCCTGCATTGACAGATGGATTCTTTACCATTGCAGCACCATTTGTGGTGCTTTTTCATGGTGGGGGAAAGGAGATACTGTTCCCTGTGAGAGTCTCCTCGTTTGGATTTAATTTCTAGCCATTGGACTTTTTCCCCAATGTTTGCTCATTTGTATCCAATGGTGAACACTCAACTGAATAAAATGGAATCTAGCAGAACATGCAGTATTTAGAGGAATCTTAAATCTTTATTCGAGTGTCTTGCTGAAGTCTGAGTTAAGGATGAGGAATGCAACATCGCTCACCACTTTGTCATGATCTACATGGGTCCTATCTTTTGATAGTTTTCACCTTTTTTGTGGAATAATCATATTTCCTTGCCTTTTGGGGCGAAATAAGAATGAGCCAAAATGATACCACTTTAGGCAAAACATATGCTTTGTATTTATCATGCTTTTCAGTGATACCTATATTGTCTCCATTGATTGTTTTAAGCTATTCCTGGTTATGTTCATTTCTTCTTTTAATTAAATATATCATCAGCAGAGCACTTTAGACTACTTCCTTCCTCCCATCCTAGGCTAGAGGAATTAGGAAATAGCAGTTCTGGTATTTTCTTCTTTTCACATATTGGAAATTGGTCTAATCTAACTTTATGTATGTACTTTTCTGACTGGCTAACAAAGATGCAATCTTGCACTTTGAGGATTCAGAGAGAAGGCTCTGTGGTGTCATGTGTCATACATACAAGAAGTACAGGTGGCAGCTGGTTGTTGTAGAGGTAGTGAAGGTGCAAATTCACTAATTAGAGGCATGCAAATTTCAAAGGCATATTCTGTTATACCCTGGAGCTATAATGAGGCAGTCAACATAAGGAGGGTACTAGGACGCTGACTTTGGGGGATCTTGGAGCCAAGATGTAGTTGGTTACACTTATTGGTACACATTAAAGCAACAGCTGCTGATTTTAGAAGTAGAGAAATGATATACAGGGAAAATTTCAATTGTCAAGACCTTTAACCTGATAGACCTTTAACCTGGGTGACCTTCTTGTAAACCATTTGATATCACAGAGTCCCCTGTATTCCTACACCCTGTCCTGTCTTTGATTTAGTCTTGGATAGTACAAGGTGCAGAATGTTCTGGTGATATGAAATGAAAAGATTTCTAAAGATACTAAACTACTGTTAGAAACATGAACAAATTTAAATAAATGCTTGATTGTTTTTGTGCACGTTTTGGTTTTGGCTGATGACCTGTAGAATTTTTCCTGCACAGAATGAATTGACTTTTAATTAAATCAAAGTAATTGGATGATCATTTTTAACATCAAGCTGCCTAAATGTTTGTGTTCCAGGGCTGAAGTCCTAGCATAAATTTGTTGATTATCAGACTGTACATGTCAGCCATTCGTAGTTTCAAGTTTACAGATTTCACAGAGATTTTTAAGTTAACAATAAGCAATCTATAAATATCCCAGAAATCTAGGAAACAGTGCTTGTTAAAATGCATTTCTAACTTTTTCTAAAGGGAAGGTTTATGACTTTTAATGTATTATTATATGGGATCATTACCAGCCACCAAATTTAAGAATGTTATTGCAGCTTTATCAGTAAGATAGTTCAGGCAGCCTTGATCAAGTGTGTCAGCCCATTTCTCCTCAATCCCTTCATTTGCATTCATTAATGCAGGATCAGGGGGAGATCTCATTGCATAGGATATTTCATAAGTATAGACGTCAGACTCACTCTTCACACAGCCCTTAATGCTTTAACTCATAGCTCCCTGATATTTGGAAATCTGAGGTCCCTGCTACCATGATTGGATTTTGCAGGAATATTCTCCTTACCTTAGAGGGCAGACTGTGGGATAGCTTTACCTAACCAAATAGACACTCGAGAGTTGAATAAAGACCCGACATTTTCCTGGGCTAGGAAAATAATGTCTCCCGTCCTAGGCATTTTTCTCTTTCCTGTTTCTTTTTCTTCTTGTTTCCACAGCACTCAACTCCAGAAGTTTTCTTTCATTCTTTAGTTTTTAACATAGGTTGAAACTAATCTGAAATAGGAAAAGGAGTACATCAAGGCTGTATATTGTCACCCTGCTTATTTAACTTATATGCAGAGTACATCATGAGAAACACTGGGCGGGAAGAAGCACAAGCTGGAATCAAGATTGCCAGGAGAAATATCAATAACCTCAGATATGCAGATGACACCACCCTTATGGCAGAAAGTGAAGAGGAACTAAAGACCCTCTTGATGAAAGTGAAAGTGGAGAGTGAAAAAGCTGGCTTAAAGCTCAGTATTCAGAAAACAATCATGACATCTGGTCCCATCACTTCATGGGAAATAGATGGGGAAACAGTGGAAACAGTGTCAGACTTTGTTTTTTGGGTCCTCCAAAATCACTGCAGATGGTGACTGCAGCCATGAAATTAAAAGATGCTTACTCCTTGTAAGGAAAGTTATGACCAACCTAGATAGTATATTCAAAAGCAGAGACATTACCTTGCCGACTAAGGTCCGTCTAGTCAAGGCTATGGTTTTTCCTGTGGTCATGTATGGATGTGAGAGTTGGACTGTGAAGAAGGCTGAGCGCCGAAGAATTGATGCTCATGTGAAGAGTTGATTCATTGGAAAAGACTTTGATGCTGGGAGGGATTGGGGGCAGGAGGAGAAGGGGACGACAGAGGATGAGATGGTTGGATGGCATCACTGACTCGATGGACATGAGTTTGAGGGAACTCCGGGAGTTGGTGATGGAAAGGGAGGCCTGGTGTGCTGTAGTTCATGGGGTCGCAAAGAGTCGGACACGACTGAGCAACTGAACTGAACTGAACTGAACCTGAATCTAGAACTTTAAAGGCAGTTTTGCATTGTTGTTCTGGCTTCATCATCCCCTGGTTCTGTGACACTGACTTCCTATTTTATGTCGTCAAACCTCTGTTTCCTTATTTGTAAAATGAAGGCAGTCATCCACCTGTTGTTTTCTTACAGGGTTCATAGGGAAAAAAAATGAGATGACAATGAAAACTCTGTGAAAATTTAAGTTTCTAATAATATAAGTGGGTTCTATTTAATTTAAAAGAGTTAATAAAGTTTTTCACTCAGGTAGAGAAAACTATTTCAGATCCTTTATTTTTATTAGTAAAATAACTCTTTGACCTAATAGGAAACTGGTTTTCCATGTACCTCTGTGTATTAAATAAATATAAATGCTGACTCAGTGATAAGAGAGTGGATCTGAGGTTCAGTGTTAATTTTTGAGAGCTGTGAAAGGAAATGCTTTCACATTGAACTGACTTACTTCACTCAGTATGACAATCTCTAGGTGTGTCTATATTGCTGCAAATGGCACTGTGGCCACTTTTATGGCTGAGTAATATTCCATGACGTATATGTACCGCATCTTCTTTATCTAGTCCTCTGTTGCTTGATCTTTAGCTTGTTTCTGTGTCCTGGCTATTGAGAATAGTGCTACAAGGAACATCAGGGTACCTGTATATTTTTTAATGTTCTCTGAGTATATGCCCAAGTGGAACTGCTGGCTCACATAGTAGCTCTATTTATAATTTTTTTAAAGAAACTTCATACTGTTTCCACTGGCTGTATCAATTTACATTCCCACACACAGTGCAAAAGGGTTCCCTTTTCTCCAGTCTCCTCAGAATCTGTTTGCATATTTATGATGATGGCCATTCTGATCACTGTAGTTTGGATTTACGTATCTGTAATAATTGCAGCACTTTTCCTGTGCTTTTTGGTCATCTCTATGTCTTCTCCTTGGAAGAAAATTTATGACCAACCTATCTAGTATATTCAAAAGCAGAGACATTACCTTGCCGACTAAGGTCCGTCTAGTCAAGGCTATGGTTTTTCCTGTGGTCATGTATGGATGTGAGAGTTGGACTGTGAAGAAGGCTGAGCGCTGAAGAATTGATGCTTTTGAACTGTGGTGTTGGAGAAGACTCTTGAGTCTCTTGGACTGCAAGGAGATCCAACCAGTCCATTCTGAAGGAGATCAGCCCTGGGATTTCTTTGGGAGGAATGATGCTGAAGCTGAAACTCCAGTACTTTGGCCACCTCATGCGAAGAGTTGATTCATTGGAAAAGACTCTGATGCTGGGAGGGATTGGGGGCAGGAGGAAAAAGGGACGACCCAGGACGAGATGGCTGGATGGCATCACTGACTCGATGGACGTGAGTCTGAGGGAACTCCGGGAGATGGTGATGGACAGAGAGGCCTGGCGTGCTGCGATTCATGGGGTCGCAAAGAGTCGGACACGACTGAGTGACTGAACTGAACTGAACTGAACTATGTCTTCTTTGGAGGAATGTCTATTTAGATCTTCGACCCATTTTTTTGATTGAGTTGTTTTTTTGATATTGAATTGCAAGATCTCCTTGTATATCTAGGAGATTAATCACCTGTCAGCTGTATCATTTCTAAACCACACTATCTTCTGAGAGAGGCTGCCCTATGGCAGAAGGAGAGTGTTTGCAACTGTGAGTGGGGGAGACACTGACAGCTCCCTCAGTGAAGGTTCATGATCCCAGTTTCCAATTCAACAGTCAGAAAAGAGCGTTTACTACATAGTGCCCATTTGGCAGTTTTTAGGTGCCTACCCCAAAGATTTATAAAACCAAAGAGCATTTCTTTCTGGATAATATACTTGTATGTGTGTTATACAAAGATAAAATCTTGAAATAAATATACTTATTATGTATAAAGGGGGTAATAATCCAATGGTTATTACCTCTTTGTAATATAATCTCAACCATTTTTTTTTTTCTTATAAAACAGAGACACCTAAACCTCATTAATTCAGGGGCTGTAATATATTGTTTGCAATTATTAGCCTGAATCATTCTGACATTTACCTTGGCGTTATATATGAAGAACAGACACAATGGAATAATAGAAAAAAATACTTGCCTCTCAGTTCCTGATACAGATCTGCCCTTCAGTTCCTAATACAGATTTCCTGAAACCCTAAATCTGTATCTAAATCTATTCTATTTCTTAACAGTGATATAATTTTTAAAGAGACATTTTTTTCTCTCTGCACTTTTTATTTCCATCTTTAAAAACTCATAAGAAACTGATGGAAGTTGGGTATACCGATAAAATAACATGATAACATCTCTGGCTTATGGCAGCCTATTGATAGAAGCGGAGGAGCAGTGTGGTGTAGTGACAGAAACAGAGTGGTACTTGGGATTTGGAGAGACCTGACTTCCAGTGCTGGCTTCGCTGATTTCTATGTGTGTGACCTAAGGCAAGTTTATTCACCTCTCTGTAATCCATCTGTAAATGCATATTTGTTTGAATAAAATAGCATATATGAGAATGGTGCATAATGCCTGACATATGGTAGATAGCGCATAAATAGATGTGCTTGTTATGTCAGCCAGGCTGCTTGCATGTCCTCACCTACAGTTTATCATAAAATTCCAGCACACACTGGCACAGAAAAATAATGCAACACTCACATTGTCATATAATTTACAGGAAAATTTAATTACCCAGAATAGAAAGCAAATAGTAATTTTTTCTGGATTGGTAAAACTTTACCCTGTGTTAGATGAAGTCTGGGAACAGAGTCTTGGAACTTCACCCACGACCCAGGATTCTGTTCTTGGATCTTACGGCTTATAATTGTCACCTGCCTTGGACTTAGAACTTGAATTTAACTGAAATAGGATCCTGGCCCAAGATGTGTACAGTGCTTTCAGCCCGATGCAGCGTTCTCAGTCTCCAGAATCTTAGTTTCACCCTCCCAAGTTGGCTGTAAGTTATAGACTCAGAGGATCACAGAAAGTCCATGGTAACTTGACCACAATAAATCTAAACCCGATTGTAGCATCATTGGCACAGCGATCCCAAAATGATGACTCCATTTTGGAGACACCTGTAAAACATCTATTATAATGACAGGAACACATGAAATGTCTTGGGTAGTCTGTTGTTATATCATGCCAAACTTTTCTCCAAGAACTTTAAGGGAGATTACTTCTCCCCACTTAATTTTCACCCCAGCTCTTCACTTTTACATGCTTATAATACATTTTTAGGTTAAATTTTGAATTTCTCTATTAATAATATATTCAACATTTGCCAATAAATACAAACTATCTTACGCATAGTATAGACTATCATTTCAAAATATGCTCAGAAACGTTCAGCAAGTCTAAGTTTACTCTCCAAAAGCATTTAATATTTCATAATATTTTCATGCCATGCTTAAATATACTAATCTGCCAGTAGTTCCATTGTTCAGTTAATCACTCTGGTCTAATCAATCAATTTATAGTTTATCTGAGTTACTTTTGGCCTAACAGAAGGGCAAAATCCCTTTTCTACAGTATGCCTCACAGGTCTGTGCATTTAAGGAGTGCGTACAACATCCCTGTCTTTGAACTAAATCTGGGAATTCACGATGGATACAAGCTTCCTGTCATCAAGGCCCCCCAGCTTTCCACCGGCTATGCAGTTTAAGCATGGCAGTGCATACATGTCAGTGCTGCTTGCAGGGCGCCCCACGCTCTCCTCCCCTCTGTGTCCACAGTCCGTGCCCTAAGTCTGTGTCTCTACTCCTTCACTGTTAACAGTTCCTTCTTTAATGGGCAGTCTGGATTCTAGAGGCAGACTAAAGGATATCACATCCTAAATACAGTAAATTGTTTATTGCTGTTACTATTTAATTGGCATTCTCCATTTTGAAATTCACGTTGTATACTGTTCTTTTGAGTACTTTAGATAAATGAGAGATGGCATTTAAACTTTATAAACTGTAACCCACTCTAATAAGTACAATTAAATTAGATTATGCATGCATATATTATATATACATGCATATATATACACATGCATATATATACACATGCATATATATATATAATTTAGGTGGTGGTGGTGGTAGTGGTTGTTCAGTCGCTCAGTCATGTCATATTCTTTGTTATGCCATGAACTGAAGCGCACCAGGATTTCCTGTCCTTCACTACCTCCCGGTGTTTGCTCAAACTCATGTCCATTGAGACAATGATGCTATCCAACCGTCTCATCCTCTCTCATCCCCTTCTCCTCCTGCCCTCAATCTTTTCCAGCATCAGGATCTTTTCCAGTAAGTCGGCTCTTTGCATCAGGTAGCCAAAGTATTGGATCAGTTTCAGCTTCAACATCAGTACCTCCAATAAATATTCAGGGTGATTTCCTTTAGTATTGACCAGTTTAATCTCCTTGCTGTCCAAGGGACTCTTAAGAGTATTCTCCAGCACAACCTGAAACCATCAATTCTTCAGCAGTGAGCTGTCTTTATGGTCCAACTCTCATATCCATACTGACTACGAAACCCATAGCTTTGACTATATGGACCTGTGTTGGCAAAGTGATGCCTCAGCTTTTTAATACACTATCTAGGTTTGTCATAACTTTTCTTCCAAGGAGCAAGTGTCCTTTAATTTCATGACTTCAGTCACCATCCACAGTGAGTTTAGAGCCCAAGAAAATAAATTCAGCCACTGTTATCATTTTTTCCCCGTTTATTTGCCATGAAGTGATGGGATTGGATGCCATGATCTTAGTTTTATGAATGTTGAGCTTTAAGCCAACTTTTTCACTCTCCTCTTTCACTTTCATCAAGAGGCTCTTTAGCTCCTCTTCGCTTTCTGCCATAAGGGTGGTGTCATCTGCATATCGGAGGTTGTTGATATGTCTCCCAGCAATCTTGATTCCAGCTTGTGTTTCATCCAGCCCAGCATTTCTCATGATGTACTCTGCATATAAGTTAAATAAGCAGGGTGACAATATACTGCCTTGATGTACTCCCTTCTAGTTTGGAACCAGTCTGTTTTTCCATGCCTGGTTCTAATTGTTGCTTCTTGACCTACATACAGGTTTCTCAGGAAGCAGATAAGGTCTTTTGGTATTCCCATCTCTTTAACAATTTTCCACAGTTTGTTGTGATCTACACAGTCAAAGGCTTTCATGTAGTCGATGAACTAGAAGTGGATGTTTTTTCTGGAATTCTCTTGCCTTTTGTATGATCCAGTAGATGCTGGCAATTTGACCTATGCTTCCTCTGCTTTTCCTAAATCTAGCTTGTACATTGGAAGTTCTCAGTTCATGTACTATTGAAGCATAGCTTGAAGGGTTTTGAACATTGCTTTGCTAGCATGTGAAATGAGCATACTTGTGTGGTAGTTTGGGCATTCTTTGACATTGCCTTTCTTTGGAATTGGAATGAAAACTGACCTTTTCCAGTCCTGTGGCCACTGCTGAGTTTTGATAAAGACTTTAAGGTAATATATTCCTAAAGGAAGCACTCTAATACTTTCCATTACATTGCATTTTAATCTATTCTGTTGTTAATAATGGCCAGAAGAATCGTTGTCACAACCCACTAATTTAACTTAATGATATGATAATGGGCTGAGGTCTACAGTTGGGCCACGCTGAGGTATATTTGCAATATGGCCAACTAATTAAGAAACTACATAATGTGGCAAGTCACACAAATACATGTAAAGATGCCAAAAAAGGCTAGGGGGGTGGATCTGACAAGCACATTCGTTGCAAGCAGTGGAGTGTGGTCCTTTTTTACACTATATATTGTTTAGCATTTGCTGGTTCTTAAGAAATGTTTGTTAGATGAATGCAGCTGGGTGAAGGTTTTACAAATAACTGCAAAGCACTCCATTTCTTCTTTGACTTATGAAAAAGAAGATAAGGCATGAGGCCTGTGCTACCTCCCTTGCCTGCTCATGGCAAGGTGATGACACCCCTTCTATGAACTGCAGATTCTTCCCCAGTACAAGGATGGCAGCAGCTTTGACCAACCTCCCGGACCTGGCTTGGATGAGGAAGTCTGCTTTTAGGATATTTCTTTACGGGTCTTTCCCGATAGCTCAGCTGGTAAAGAATCTGCCTGCAATGCAAGAGACCCCAGTTCGATTCCTGGGCTGGGAAGATCCACTGGAGAAGAGAGAGGTTACCCACTCCAGTATTCTGGCCTGGAGAATTCCATGGACTGGATAGTCCATGGGGTCACAAAGAGTTGGACACAACTGAGCGACTTTCACTTCGCTTTTATAACTTTGTATATTACTGACAGTTTGACCAGAGGCAAGTTCCCTTTCTCTCTGGACTTTCTCCTTCCTTAAAGATAAGCACCGTGTCACTTAATTCATTTCAACTCCAAAGATTGTCTAATTGGATTTCTGGCACACAGTGGGTTCACATATTGAAATGATATATATTTGTTAGAAATACATTCAATTCCACTTTCCCATCAAATGGGACTGTTAAATTGTGAACATATTTTTTGCTTTCCTGCTTCATAAAATATGAGCACTCTAATCCCAGATGGCACATCCTCCAGAAACATATGGACAAGACAATTTATAAGGAGTGCTCTTTCAGGAGCTGGTTTCACTTAGCCAAGGAGGCTGTGCGATTTTTCCAAGACCTTTCAAGCAACTCATTGAGGAGGGTGAGCAGGTCTTAGTCAAGTAGCCAAGGGATTGAAAAAAGTCTAACACAAAGCCCATTTCAGAAAAGGTCCGGGTTTTCACAGTTTAGGGAAGGAGTGGCATAGATTGAGGTGGGAAATTTCTCTCTACAGGGCAGGGAGCAAAGACATTGGAGTGAATATAAAGCATGACTCTGTTTTTTCTTTTGTTTCTTATCTATGACAAAACAGACCATGTAGATCATTCCAGTCCAGGCTTAGCTCATTTGCAAAGAAGAAAAATGACCTGATGTTTACTTCACACCACTGTCTAAATGCTTGCATAAATCTTTGTGTATTAAGAATGTTATATTCAGGATGCGGAGTGTATCGAACTAAAACTACTTCTTAGGCTGGGCTGTGTGTGTGCTAATTCACTTCAGTCATGTGCGACTGTGACCCTATGGGCTATAGCCCACCAGGCTCCTCTGTCTATGAGATTCTCCAGGCAAGAATACTGGAGTGGGTTGCCATGCCTTCCTCTGGGGATCTTCCTGACCCAGGGACTGAACCTGTGTCTTATGTCTCCTGCATTGGTAGGTGGGTTCTTTACCACTAGAGCCACCTGGGAAGCCCACTGTTCAGGCTAATGAGAGTCAGATGATGAGGAACTCTATGTACTATGCTAAGGGTTCGTATTTTCACTTGACATTGGGCAGGGCATAGGAGGTGTGTGTTTTCGCTTCCAAACATACAGTTTACAGAGTTAAGAGCTGGGTCTTCCCTGGCTGTGTCACCAGAGCTAAGAAAGTCTCAAAGCAGAGCTGCTGTCAGTGTTTGTAGGAGCACAGCCCCCCAGCGCCAGAAACAAGAAGGGGTGAGCTATGCATGAGGAAGCCTGGTCTCTATATAAGCGATCCGTAATTAACAGAGTTGGGGCGGGCTCAGGTTTTGCTTTGCCCTGTGCACACCAACATAACCCCTGTGAACAAAGTCCAATAACGGAGCCAGGACATCTATCCTGACGTGTCTGGCTCTGGCACCTACGGTCTTTTCGTCACACTGTGCTGCCTTTCCTGGTGAGCATTCTTTGCAGTGTCTGATACACACCGAGCGGTCCATAAGTGATGCTTGCATGAACAGGCATCGGATTGTTTCCATGAAAATTTCAATGGACTATATCAGTACACCCCTCCACCACCACCTGCTCCCGCTGGGTATGTGCTCCCAGCACTTTCCCCTGACATTCCCTTTGCTTTTAGGTCACTGGCAGCTGGAACAGTTATTTATAATCCTTTATGTTGCCTTTTAGACTGATGGTCAGGCCAGAGTCCCAGACCTTTGCTCCATGGCAGATCAAACAGTCCGCTGAGGTGTTTTTCCAGGTCCCTGTAATCCGATGACTAGTATTTGTAGGAGATCTAAATAATGTTTGCATGGTTTAGCAAGATGGGATCCGAAAAACTGCTTAAAATATGTAGTGAAACTTTTAGGGGCTTACAGATACATCACAGCTTTTATTTACTTTCTGTTGTTAACAGAAGTTTAAGTCCACACAGTCAGAAAAACATCACAGACACAAACAGACTCGGAGAGTTACTTTGTACTTATTTTATTTTCAGCACTGGGCAAAAAGCATCATTACATTATTGTTTAATCCTTAAATCATAAGATGTAGGTATCATTAGTCCCAAGTTTCTGATGATAAAGCAAATACCGAGGTTAGATAACTTGCCCACAGTCTTGCCCCTAAAAAGAGCAGATCTGACAGCCTCCAAAATCCTGTGCAGACACAGCCTTTTGTTTAAAACCCAGCAGTTGAAAGAGCCCTGCTTATTCTTCTGTAAATTTCTACCATCTGCCTAGAAGCTGGAGCATCACCTAGCCTGAACACTGTCTTATTATCAGCAAATAAATGTCAGAGTAAAGACCATGAAAATCATGTTACCTTCACCTTCAAGAAATGCATCCACTTCCACCTGACAGTGATGCTGGGAAACAAATAGATTAGCGTGGCTGGAGTCATCGGGGGTACGCAACCTTATGTTTCTGAACATTTAACTTATTAAAATTCACAAAGAGAGACCTTATGGTGCCATCATTTTACCCAACTAACATCATCAGTACGGCTCAAGGGCTGTGGCTTTTTACAGTCACCCTAGCAGCGGTGAACATATGGTTTTACTTCTCTCTAAAGCCTCAGGGCATCTGACAGTACCTTTCATGGATAATGGATAAAGGCTACCACACCAGTAGGTAACTTCTGTTGCATCAGTATTGCCTTCGTGCCAAGAATGCTAAATGAATTCCAGGTGGTTTTGAGCTGACCTAGGTCTATTCTGTCAGCAGTAACCTCCTCAGGAGCAGCAGGGGTCGTGTTTCCTGTTTACCTGCATTTTGGGGTTTCTCTGTTTGCCTGAGCTCCTTAAAACAGAAGCCTATGGAACCCTGATGAGGCACCGTTGGTTATAGCTCCCTCAATTTTCCAGCTGTTGCTTTGATTGTGTTAGTTTGTTCTTTTGCTACTTTCCCTACTGCATTTGGGTGAGAAAGTGTTTTGTTGTAAGTCTCCAAGAATTACTGCAAGTGTATTTTGAGAATATATCCAAAGAAAGTAAGAGAATAGAAAATGTTTTTGCACATTATTTCCCAGGTTCGCGGTGGCATCTAAGCTATAAATTGCATCACTGTCAGTGTGGTGTCTTCCTAGCAATTAAGTGCAATTCCATCTAATGTGTGTTCCACTGTCAATTGTTCAAGAGGGTCAACATCCCCTTTCTGCATTCTCCCAATAATGCTTAATATTCTGAGAAATATTGCAGTGAATTTACCAAAGGCCTGGAAATACCCTAGGCTCAGCAATGGATTTTTCATTTATTTTGAAGAGGAAACGTGGGCAGTTTCTACGCTTTCAGGACTTTCTATAGTATAGTGAATGCAAAGAGGGCAGATTTTGGAACCAAATCAAACTGGCTCCAAATTTAAACCCTTGTAGTATTCTGGGTTGGGTTTCCCTGGTGGCTCAGCTGGTAAAGAATCTGCCTGTAATGTGGGAGACCTGGGTTTGATCCCTGGGTCAGGAAGATCCTCATCAGCAAGTTGCTTAATTTTCTTATCATTGGTACTTTCACTTCCCCTCTTACCTTTTGGTATGTTTTATGCATATTCATGCATATTACCATGATTTATATCCTTGTTATACCATCCGCGATTGATTTCCTTAGTCCAGTTTCACAAATTGATGTTTAAAATCTGTTCTGAACTTTACCTTTTCTCATCAGCTTCAGAACAAAAACTAGTCAAAGGCATCATCTTGGTCTCTCTGCTTTTACTTGTGCATATTCTTCACAAAATTTATCTCCATTATCACTCTATGGCCAAAGTAAACCTCAATTATTTTTTTAAAAAATAATCTAATTCTCTAGCTGGAAGTCTTTCTTGGTTCAGATTAATATTACACATTCCTTGAGGTTGCTTTTAAGACTCTAAATTATCTAGGCCCTTCTCTAGCTTTCTTTCCTGACCCCTTTCTACTTTTTCCCAGGACTACTCTGTTCCAAGCAAGCTGGCAATTTTGATGTTTCTTGCACAAACTGAATTCACTCCCATCTCAAGGCATTTTCCCTTGCTGTTCCATCGAACTGGAATTCCTTTCCCCAAGATGACTGTGTTAGATCCTTGATATGAATAAGGGCTCAGAGACCCCTCCTATGGTTATCATGTTAAAATAAATTGCATCCCTGTCCTGACTTTCTATCCTATAATTTAGGTGGTAGTCCATCATTTGATCACCACTTTGTTGGTGTTCAGTCACTAAGTCGTACCCTACTGTTTGTGACCCCATGGACTGTAGCACACCAGGCTCCTCTGTTCTCCTCAGTTTGTTAGCTCAAATTCATGTCCATTGAGTCAATGTGAGTCAATGATGCTATTTAACCACCCCACCCGCTGCCACCCCCTTGTTCTCCTGCCCTCAATGTTTCCCATCATCAGGGTCTTTTCCAGTGAGTCATTTCTTCGCATCAGGTGGCCAAAGTATTGGAGCTTCGACTTCATCAACAGTTCTTCCAATGAATATTCAGAGCTGATTCTCTTTAGGGTTGACTGGTTTGATCTCTTTGCTGTTCAAGGGAGTCTCAAGAGTCTTCTCCAGAACCACAGCTTGAAAACATTAGTTTTTTGACACTCAGCCTTATTTATGGACCAACTCTCACGTCTGTACATGACTGCTTGGAAAAACATAGCTTTGACTATAGAGACCTTTGTCAGCAAGGTGATGTCTCTATTTTTTAACATGCTGTCTCATTTTGTCATAGCTTTCCTTCCAAAGAGCAAGTATTTTCTCCCTTGCAGTATTTCCATAAAGATTAGACTTAAAATATAAGGGGACCAGTTCAATGGACATGAACTTGGGCAAACACCAGGAGATGGTGAAGGACAGGGAAGCCTGGAATGCTGCAGGCCATGGGGTTGCAAAGAGTCAGACACAGCTTAGTGACTGAACAATAACAATAGCATAAGGGAGCTAATTATGACTGGCATGAGTTTCACATAAAGTGTTGCTGTTACTACTAAAATCTGAACTAACTAAACTTTTAAAGACTGATCTCATTGGCAAGTAGTACGTTTTGAAACTACATGGGATACAGTGAATTTAGATAATAGAATGGAGTGCATGGAGGTTTTTGAATACTCACATCTTAACTGAGACACATTAGCCCTCATGTGCAATTATTGAAGAAAATGCATTTTATTATATTTTAGATTTATATAACACATTAAAATTGTTGGACATGCACAAAAATGTAACATTCTTAGAACTGTCTGTAGCTTATTATTATTTATTAGTTTTGATATCTAAAAAATGCTAAGAGCACCAGCTGAGATTAGGGTGTAACTCACAGTGGCTCTAGCTGCCACTGTCTATATATGTGTGAATTTAGTTATGTGATTATCTGACTGTGACTTTGTCAGTATTATTTACACTGGTAGAAACACATTCAGATTAATTTTAGCTTAAGTTTTTATCTATAATTGTTGTTTAATGTATCTCCCAATTGTTACACAAGAATTTCATATTGCAAACGATTATTTTGTGTGTCTAAGTTTTGTAAGACAAACAAACACCAGTGGAATCCTATCTCTTAATTACATTTAAATGCATTTCCTGCATATTGACTTGTCTTTATTAGTGGGTTTTTAGTTTGAAAGATTTTATGACTTGCCTCAAGACACGAGTCCCCTCCTGGACTTTTGGAACTTAATCAGTCCAAGGGTCCTTTTCCTTGACAAGCAGAGCAGAAAGGTTTACAAGATAGAATAATATGGAATGTTCTTTCAGGCTTTAGTCCATTTGCTTTGGTCACAGTGGCCAAGGTACTTTTTGAAGCTCGCTCCAGCAGAGACCATCAGAGGCTGGCGCACAGCTGACTTGAAGCCATCCATGGTACAGAACACAGCTGGCCAAGTTCCAAGGCTACATTTAAGAGGCTTGGACTCGTGTGTGCAGCCACTGTTCCACGTGCTAGCGCTCTCCTGGAAAACAGAGGAACTTTCCACACCTGTACCACTCTCCTTCGGCTGAGCACTGAAGAACTGATGCTTTTGAACTGTGGTGCTGGAGAAGACTCTTGTGAGTCCCTTGAACAGCAAGGAGATCAAACCAGTCAATCCTAAAGGAAATCAACCCTGACTATTCACTGGAAAGACTGATGCTGAAGCTGAAGCTCTGATACTTCAGACACCTGATGAGAAGAACTGGCCTTTTGGAAAAGACCCTGATGCTGGGAAAGATTGAGAATAGGAAGAGAAGGAGGTCACAGAGGATGAGATGGTTGGATGGCATCATCAACTCAGTGGACATGAATTTAACACACTTTGGGAAATAGTGAAGGATAGAGAAGCCTGGCATGTTGCAGTGCATAGGGTCACAGTTGGACACAACTGAGCAACTAAACAACAACAACAATCACTCTTCTTTCCTAAGGTATTCTCCTTTGACCTTTGGAGAAGAGAGCTTTGTCTGGGTCACCAGCTCTTCTCCAGCAGACCCCCATGGCTGTATTATGAGAGATGAGGCATTAAGTACACCTGTGCCTCTCTGCAGTGCTGAGAGCTAAGGACAAGGGGTAGGAGACAGGATCAACTTCACTGAGTTTCACTCCAACTTTTCCTTTAATTGTGGGTCTATTCACCTTGCACATCCTTAAATTCATGTAGCCCCACTAGTGACTCTTCTGCACACGTCAACATCTGTATGAAGCAATTATTGATTGAAAAAAGAGAGAATAGCACCTACCTATAGCACCCCACTCCAGTACTCTTGCCTGGAAAATCCCATGGACGGAGGAGCCTGGTGGGCTGCAGTCCATGGGGTCGCTCAGGGTAGGACATGACTGAGCGACTTCACTTTCAATTTTCACTTTCCAGTTTCATGCATTGGAGAAGGAAATGACAACCCACTCCAGTGTTCTTGCCTGGAGAATCCCAGGGATGGGGGAGCCTGGTGGGCTGCCATCTATGGGGTTGCACAGAGTCGGACACGACTAAAGTGACTTAGCAGCAGCAGCAGCAGCAGCAGCATATCTCATTATTTGTTGATAAATTTACAAAGCAGACAAACCACAAGCAACAGCAAAATTTACTGCATGAATTTAGTGTGGTATTTTGTTGATCCTGAAAAATTATTTTTGAATTGAAGGTGTATTTTAAAATCACCAATAATTTGGGGATTTAGAAGCTATCAGACAATAAGCAAGTGTGAAGTGAAAACTATTATTCCTTGGTATTTTGATGTAAAAATTGAGAAATAAGTAGGCAGAGAACAGAGGATTTTAGGGCAGTGAAGGTAATGTGTATGATATTATAGTGGTGGATTTGTCATCATATATTTGTCTAAACTAATAGACTATACAACACCAAGAGTAAAACTTAAGATAAATTACAGACTTTGGGACATTTTTTTTTTTTTATCTTTCTTTTTTTTTTTTAATTTTTATTTTAACTTTAGTTTACTTTACATTACTGTATTGGTTTTGCCAAACATTGACATTAATTCACCACGAGTGTACATGCATTCCCAAACACGAATCCCCTCCCATCTCCCACCCCATACCATCTCTCTGGGTCCTCTCCTTGCACCAGTCCCAAGCATCCTGCATCCTGCATCGGACATCGACTGGCAATTCGTTTCTTACATGATAGTATACATTTTAAGTGTATTGATGTAGGTTGATCTTTGATTTAAAAAAATGTATCATCCTGGTGAGCAATATTGATATGGGGAAGGCAATGCATGTGTGAGGACAAGGGGCATATGGAAAAATCTCTCTAAATTTGATTATAAAATGAAAAATCTTCTGAAAAATAAAGACAAAATGAAAAGGGAGCTGTGTAACTTTGATGTCTAGAGTAACTCAAAGATAAAAAGACAATAGCCTGTGACCTGTGATCTTTATCACCAAAGAGGGTGATGTGCTTACATGCATGCTCAGATGTGTCTGACTCTTTTTGACCCCATTGACCAGCCTGCTAGTCTCCTCTGTCCTTGGGATTCTCCAGGCAAAAATACTGGAGTGGGTTGCCATGCCCTTCTCCAGGGGATCTTCCTGACCCAGGGTTCAAACCCATGTCTTTTACATCTCCTGCATTAGCAGGCAGGTTTTTACCACTAGTGCCATCTGGGAAGCCCAAAAGAAGTATCTGGGTATATAAGTGAGTTGAAAACTGCAGAAGCTAAAGAATGGATATGTGGGTCCAACACGTGTGTATGCACTCTCTCTAAGTCATGTCCAACTCTGCAAACCTATGGACTGTAGTCTGCCGGTTCCTCTGTCCATGGGATTTCCTAGGCAAGAATACCTGAGTGGGCTGTCATTTCCTTCTCCAGGGATCGTCCTCATCCAGGGATTGAACCCATGATTCCTGCATTGGCAGGATTCTTTACCACTGAGCCACCTGGGAAACCAAATATGACTATGCCATTATAAATCCTGAAATTCATCCAGGACAGGTCAGGCCTCTGCCCCATAGGAAGTCTCATAACTTATCCTTATTTCTGATTTATTTTAGTGATGTTTTTGAGTTAAAGGAATGAAACTATTGTGCTGTTCTTCCAGAAGCTGCCAACAACTATAAAAGGCAGATTCAATCACTGGGATTCTGCTTACTCCAAATGCATTATTAGAAGAACAGGGTAAGCTGTGAATTTTTCCTGCAGGGTTCCAATTGCCTGGGATCTTATTTTATTAACAGAAGTAAATCCACAAATATATAACTTCATGTGATTCTTCTTTTACCCTTGTGTTTGGAAAAAAAATACTCAGTTTATTGCAAGAACCCTTTCATAACAAATCAAAAATAGCAGATATTGTAAAAAAAAATTTTAATTAAGAGGAGCTTTAAGCAAAATTTAATTCTTCATTTAAGTATCACTTGAGTAATCCTTTCCTAGTTACAAAAATGTAAGTTGCTACCCATTGTCTGAAATATTGCAGCAATAGATTCACCTTTTGTGACCGATGAAGGTTAACTTTTTATTGTCACATAAGAAGTACTCGGACTGCTTGACATAAGAAGATCTGGGAAGAAAAGGGCTGAGTCGGCTATCTTTTCTTTCAATTTTCAATTAGCAAATAGGTAAGAGAAGACTAGAAAACAATAAAGAAGGCCTTGTTGCTATTAAATTGTTAGATTCCAGAAGTTCATATATGCTTAGTCTTTAGAGATCGCATAGCATCATGGTAACAGTATTGACTGCCCAGCACGGTTGGTAAAGAATCTGTCTGCCAGTGCAGGAGACATAAGAGACGAGGGGTCAGCCTCTGGATCAGGAAGATCCCCCAGAGAAGGAAATAGCACCCCACTCCAGTGTTCTTGCCTGGAGAATCCCACGGACAGAGGAGCCTGGAGGGCTACAGTCCACGGGGTCACAAAGAGTCAGACACAACAACATACACACACCAAAAATTGCCATATGGGTTAAAAGAGACAGTGCATGTAAAGTGCTTAGAAAAACACCTAAATGCTCCTATAATTTCCATGACATCCACTCTCTGCTTTTTCTTTTTTCAGGGAGATAAACAAATTTAGTCACTGGCATATAAACATCACTCAGTGAACGATAATACTGTGGTTATTATTAGCCAGTAAACTTCTACTGTGTATAGTGAACTCTATGATAAACAAAATCCTCATTTACGTTTTTTTCTACAGCGTGGTTGGTTTGCATTTATTAAAGGAAGCAAATGATAATATGGTGTGCCATACTTGAAGATTATCTAAAAAATAAATTTCCAGTCTGCACTAGGTTCAGTCTGTTCTTTTTTCAATTAGAATTTAAAGGAAGTGATTGGAAACATGTCTGAACAGGGAATTCTTGTCCTCTAAAGAAACTTTAGTAAAGTCTATCTTCCAATTTGAGCTTCCCAGGGGTGAAAATAGCAAAGAATCTGCCTGCCAACACAGGAGAGGTAAGAGACTCAGTCAGCACATGGACTGCAGCCCTACAACTCCTCTCTCCATGGGATTCTCCAGGCAAGAACACTGGAGAGGGTTGCCACGCCCTCCTCCAGGGGGTCTTCCCAACCCAGGGATCAGACTCAGGTCTCCCACGTTGCAGGCAGATTTTTTTTACCTCTGAGCCACCTGGGAAGCCCAAGTACACTGGAGTGGGTAGCCTATCCCTTTCCCAGGGGAACTTCCCAACCCAGGAATGGAACTGAGATCTCCTGAATTGCAGGTGGATTCTTTACCAGCTGAGCTACCCGGGAAGCCCCTACAACCCATAGGGTCACAAAGAGTCTGACATGATTGAAACAGTTTAGCACGCTTCACATCTTCCAGTTCTGCAGCTACGGATGAAAAGCACCCAGGCAAAACTTCTTGACACTAGCTAAACTTAGATAGTTATCTGTTTGAGATCCACTGTTACCAGCATCCCATGTCTTGCTGCCTCTGTATTTTTCTTTTCTTTAAGCAGTGATAAAATCTCAGGATAATTACCACTTGGGTGTTTGTTTTAGGCTGAAACATATCAGATCACTGAATAGTAGTGGTACTATTAGTCACTCAGTCATGTCTGACTCTGTGACCCCGTGGACTATATAGCCCACCAGGCTTCTCTGTCCGTGGCATTCTCCAGGTAAGAATACTGGAGTGCCATTTCCTTCAAGGAATCTTCCCAATCCAGGGATTGAACCCATGTTTCCTGCATTGCAGGCAGATTCTTTACTGTCTGAGCCACCAAGGAAGCCCAGATCACTGAATAAAAAGCAATGATTTGACCATATATAACTTATAGGAATAATATTGAACACAAACATTGCATTCAGCTCCTTCTCTGGTGGCACAAAGATCAAGGTGATGAGCAAAGTGACACATGACACTTTTAGCAGAAAGGACATAAATGAGCCCCACTACCACAGTACATTTCCTGATCTTGAGTTTTATGGCATTTTTCTCTTATGGGTTTTCTTGACAATTTAATTTGGTGTTTCACCTAACTCTTTACAAATCCTTCCAAATGCCTGTATGTTTTCTGGCTTCTGAGCATCACTAGTAAAGTGTTTAAAGGAAGAAAAACCAACTGCCTTCTCATTTGATATGAAGAACCCACTTGTGACGATCTGGCTGGAAAGTCTCTTCTCTAAACAGCTGTGCTAACAGATTGCTGATCAGTCAGTGACCTTTCTCACCAGAGCAGTTCAAAGCCTTCTTCCCAACTTTGCTTTTAATTTAATTATCATTTGAAGAGAGGAAAATCCTTTTATGCATCACTGAGAAAGAGATATATCTTGGAACTGCAATGATAATGATATTGCCTATTGTAAGGTCTGAGAACTGTCTGATAAAAGCAAAACTTTGTTCCAGATCAGAGAAGTGTTTAGTTTAAATAAGTTTTGGATTGCTCTTCAAATAATGCAGAACCTAGATAGGTTGAAAATAAGAAAAGCAAATGTTCTCTATGAATCACAGACCCTACTTGGAGCAGCAAAATTCTTTAAGCTGAGGATTGTCTTGGTTTATTTGACTGGCGTTAAAAAAAATCAGTTTTGTTCCAGTGTGAACTTTTTTATATTGCTTTCCCACGTGAACCAGGGCAGAAAGTATTTCATGATCTTGTTTATTCTAACACTGGAAAGGTATGTGTGAAAAGATGAAAACTTAGGAAAGGCTAAGTGGTTTCTGATCAAGAGACTGATACTGATGATATATTCAAATTAGAAATTTCTTTTACTAACTTTGAATGAAAGTCTTAGATTCATAAATTTTCCCTTTCATCCCACTTTACTGTGGTCACTAGTTATATGTGGATGACTGATTCATCTCTCGACATTTAAATGAGCGTATGGACCCCAGGCCTCTGGATCATATCCATTATAAATTAACCCTTGAATTGGACTTTATCCTTAGCCTTGCTCTCTGAAAATCATATCTTTCTCTGTCCTTTGCTTTCTAATCTGCTCCTGCTATTTTCCACTTCTGACCACGTCAGTTGTTTAAATCAATATTTTTTATTTTGATGAAATGTGTCTGCTTGTGTATGCTTCCTGTATGTAATGTTAACCACTAGGGATACAAGAATAAGATACATCTTCCTTCCTTGAAACATTCTGTCCCATGATAATGACACACAAAAGAATCATTTCAGCAAACAATGAAGATATTAACTGATGGTATTCCACAGGTTGATTAAAAGACTAAGGCTTTTTTCATCATGTAGCTCTACCATCTCCAAGGTGTAGTCTACCTCTAAACTCTTGGCTTCCAGTTGGTAGACAAGAGACAAAAAGAGAATGAAGCATTATGTGAGGTTTTTATGAGTTAGGTGTATTAGACACATTGACTTTATCAGCATTTTACTGGTCATGTCTTGCTTACGTGGCCATATCCATTTATAAGTTAGCTAGATATTTCAGCTTCCTATTGTTGCTGTAATGAATGACAGAAAGGTAGTGTTTTAAAACGATACAAATTTGTTCTCTTACAGTTCTTAAAGTCGGAAGTCTGAAATCAGCTTCACTGGGCACAAACAAGCCTCTGAGGGAAGAAGCAATTTCCTAGCCTTTCTCAGCTTCTAGGGGCTGCCTGCACCCCTGATTCATGTGGCCCCCTCCTCACATCATGCCAGCCTCTCACCTCCATGGTCATTTCTTCTTCTATTGAGTTTTAATCTCCTGTCTCCCTCTTATAGGGGTCACTGTGAATACATTGGGCTCAACTAAATCTTCCATTATAATCTCTCCAGCTTGAGTTGCTTAACATAATTACATCTGCAACGTGCCATTTACCATGTAAAGTAACATACACACAGATTAGTTTGTGAGCATCTTTTTGGACCATTATATCTGTTACAAGAGGGGAACTCTAGCTGGGAAGATCCTCTGGAGAAAGGATAGACTACCCACTCCAGTATTCTTGGGCTTCCCTTGTGTCTCAGCTGGTAAAGAAACCTCCTGCAGTATGGGAGACCTGGGTTCAACCCCTGGATTGGGAAGATCCCCTGGAGAAGGGAAAGGCTACCCTCTCCAGTATTCTGGCCTGGAGAATCCCATGGACTGTATAGTCCATGGTTTTGCAAAGAGTTGGACACAACTGAGCGACTTTCACTTTCACTTTCACTAGTGACCCTAAACTGATGCTGCCACTGGGAAAGAAAAAAAAAAAGACAAAATTCAGGCCAGGAAGAATTCAAAAGACAAAACTGCAGAGCAGGGGTTGAGGCCTGCTCAAATTGTCCTGCACAAAAGGGCCTGGGTGATTCTCAGTTCAACACACCTTTCTGAGCCGGCTCCACTTGCCCTGAAGCCGGGGTCTTTAAGCCTCAGGTCAGCCGACCTCTAGTCTCACCTCGCCAAACTGCACAGGTCAGAACTGTATACAGCATCTCTTTAGCAAAGAGATTTTGACTTGTACCTACCCAAAATAAATCATGGTTTCTGTCTGGACTCTCTCATTTGGCAGAAATTAAGTGAACATGCCCACACATGGATGACCCAAATGATCTTTTCCTGAAAAACATCAAAGTGAGCCATTGTGGTTTTGCACTAATAAGCACTGAGAAGGGCTGTTCGCTCTTTCCCTTATTTTTTCACAGCAGCATCTGTTAACCTTTCCTTGACTTTCTCGTAATGTCTATGCTTTGTATAGAAGGAGACAGAGTGGTACGACGTAGCAAAATATGAAGGCATTGTAGCACAGAACAGTAGACAGTGTCCTTTAACCTAAGACCTGATTTCCAGACAGGAATACACTCAGCACATATTCAGTAAGGACCTATTCTTTACTAAACACCTGCTGGGTGATGCAAAAAATCTGCATTCTTGTACCAGCATTGCTAATAATCAGCAATATGAATTTAAGGAGACAAAATTTCTTAAGACAGTCTCTCACATGGGGAACAGTTGTCCATCCATAATCAGGAATATGCTGTGAATTTCAAATAGGGTAATATATATGACATCCCTTTGTGAACAGTAACAAATGACTCTATAATCATTTATTATTCATATAAATGTGATGAGCTTTACTTTCTATTAAAAATAGTGAGTAATTATGGTTTACAAAATTGATGAAAAAGAACTTACTTTCTAAGCACAGATTCTGTGAAAATCATTGTTACTCTATTCCCTCACATTGACTGACATGAGATTTTCTATATTAATTTCTTGATAACCTGTAGGTTAAGTCATTACAATGTAAATGTCTTTCTGGGCTACAGGGCACATTATATACAATACTAGTATTGCCAGCACAGGAGTGCACTACTCATGAATATACAATGTGTAACTATTCACCTCTGACATGTTTAAGTATATGCATGTTGAGTTTCCTGGCAAAATTACAGAGAGTACAAATTATTTCAATTAAAAATAAACATGCTTTTCATTAAATTAATTGCACATTACATTTAGACTTAGACATTGCATGGTAAAATATGGCTGTAAACACAGCTATTAAAACGGCATTGGGAAAACTCCAGTCTATCCAAATCTCTCTCCCCAACCCATGTTTAAAATTGTATTAAAGAACTGATTGTGTTTCTTTACCAGACAACACTCTTTATAAAAGCAGTAGTATTTTCATGTACTTCCAATTGAACTAGAAGCTTTTAGGTAAAATACTGATTAGTGAGGTATATTTTCACTGTAAAGAACACTGAACAAAATTTGAAATACATAAAAATGTCTCTGTGTAATTGTGTATTATCCCCATACTCACAGACTCAGAGCACTGGAAAGGAGTGTGGATTTAATGCAGCTTGAACTAACCTTAGGTGACTGAGTGCTCCCTTGACACATACTTGAGTGCATGTTAAGTGTGAACTGTCTATCCTTAAATCTCCCAGTGTGGAGATCATTACTACCCAAACAGTTACATGGTATTTTGGGTAACTCTCTTTGAGTTCATTGTAATTAAATATATTTTTAGCCAGCACAAAGGTAGGCTCAAGGCTAAACAGATAATAAGAAACACATCTTTATCTTCTGGAAGTTTAGAAGCTAGATCAAAAATATGATAAAATAATGAATTTCTAGAAAATAATTTTGTTTAGTCACAAATGTGAAAATAATTATTTGTTGTTGTTGAGTAACTCAGTCATGTTCGACTCTTTGCAACCTCATGGACTACAGCATACCAGGCTTCCCTGTCATTCACTATCTCTTGGAATTTGTTCATACTCATGTCCATTGAGTTAATGATTTCATCTAACCATCTCATTCTCTGTTGCCTCCTCCTCCTCCTGCCCTCAATCTTTCCCAGCATCAGGGTCTTTTACAATGCTTTGCATGAGGGGCCAAAGTGTTGGAGCTTCAGCTTCAACATCAGTCCTTCCAATGAATATTCAGGGTTGATTTTCTTTAGAAGTGAATATCAACTGATCTATAATTTATAGTATTCATCTTTGAAGATATGTTAGAAACCACATAGTTCTAATTGTCTGATTAGAAGATGTGCTGTGCTGTGCTTAGTCATGTCTGCCTCTTTGCAACCTCATGGACTGTAGCCTGCCCGGCTCCTCTGTCCATGGAGATTCTCCAGGCAAGAACACTGGAGTGGATTGCCATGCCTTCCTCAATTAGAGGATGTATACACATTAGCGTGAGTAGAATACAGTTTCCCTGAAATCAAAGTTTAAATGAATTTGCTGAACATTGCTTTGGATGAAATATGAAATAGTATTTAAATGGTAACATCATCTATTATTATGGTAAATAATACAAATCTTCCTTGAATGACTCATTGTTCTACAGAAAGTGAAAGAAATTGACTCTTTGTGACCCCATGGACTGCAGCCTACCAGGCTCCTCCATCCACAGAGGTTAGATCAATTTTGACCATTGGACAAAATATGCACAGCATTCAGAACCGTGCCAAGCACTTCACTTTTCAGAGTATAGAAAATCATTTTCTATAATAAATATCCTCCCCAGTTCTACAACTTTTGAACAACTTAGTACATGTAAAGTGATTTGGATGGAAGATTTTAAGGAATTGTTAACAATTTAACAATTCCCATCCAATGGAACATTTGGATGGGAACCTTAATTTAATTTAAGGTCCCATCACTTCATGGGAAATAGATGGAGAAACAGTGGAAACAGTATCAGACTTTATTTTGGGGGATTCCAAAATCACTGCAGACGGTGACTGCAGCCATGAAATAAAAAGATGCTTACTCCTTGGAAGAAAAGTTATGACCAACATAGACAGTATATTAAAAAGCAAAGACATTACTTTGCCAACAAAGGGCCATCTAGTCAAGGCTATGGCTTTTCCAATAGTCATGTATGGATGTGAGAGTTGGACTATAAAGAAAGCTGAGCACCGAAGAATTGACGCTTTTGAACTGTGGTGTTGGAGAAGACTCTTGAGAGTCCCTTGGACTGCAAGGAGATCCAACCAGTCCATGATAAGGAAATCAGTACTGTATGTTCATTGGAAGGACTGATGTTGAAGCTGAAACACCAGTACTTTGGCCATCTGATGCAAAGAGCTGACTCATTGGAAAAAACCCTGATGCTGGGAAAGATTGAAGACAGGAGGAGAAGGGGACGACAGAGTAAGAAATGGTCGGATGGTGTCACCAAGTCAATGGACATAAGTTTGAATAAACTCCGGGAGTTGGTGATGGACAAGGAGGCCTGGCATGCTGCAGTCCATGAAGTTGCAAAGAGTTGGACCAGACTGAGAAACTGAACTAAACTGAACTGAATTTAAGTAATCAGTCTTAGTAGACTATCCTTGTATAACTAAACATTACAATTAGATATCTAATGATAGAAATGCAAAGAATTGGACACAACTGAGCATACACATATACACACTGTAACTCTGTGTTTACCATTTTGAGAAATGATTAAATTGTTTTTCAGGATTGATCTATTATTTTGTATTTCACCAGCAGTGTATAAGGATTCCAATTTCTCCTTTATCTTTGCCAACATGTTATCGTCTGTCTTGTTTATTTTAATGATCCTAGTGGATATGAATTATTATCCTGTGTTTTGAAATTGCTTTTACCTAGTGACTAATGTTGCTGAACATCTTTATCTCTGTAAGAGTTCCTTACATAGTACAAGATTCTCATCAGATAATGCCATGAAAGTGTTTTTTTTTTATTCTGTGTGTTGATTTTAACATTTCTTATAGTATCAATTTCAAAACAAAAAATTCATTCTTATAAAGTCCTATTTATCTATTTTTAAATTTTTTCATTAGTGCTTTGGTCTAGATTTTCTGAAGACTGTGCCTAATCTAAGGTCATGACGATCTACTTGTACTTTTTTCTGAGTTTTTTTTTTTTTTTAATCCCCTGGATTTAGATAAATGATCCTTTTTGAATTAAGTTTTGTGTATGAGATGAAGAAGTAAAATTTATCTTTTCAGGAAGGACAAGAAAATATAAACATAAAATGCTCTCTGTGTGTCTAAGTTTCTTCTCTCCCTCCCTAATACACAGTTCTGCATCTGCATTAGACATTAACCATACATCTTCAAAGATGGGAGTACCTGTTCCACCTTAATGATCTATTTCGTCTGACTTTAGCAATATAACATCTTAAAAGAGTACTGCAGTGATTTTTTCCAACTCCGTAGAGAGTCATGGTGACTTGCTACTCTTTGTTTTGTGTGCACTTACCTGGACTATGTATCCTTGGTGAACTTTATAAAAAATACTAGTGTGTTATTTTTATGTATGATCCTTTGTCTACAAAATGTATACAAGTGAGCCCCCAACTTCTACCATGCAGAATACTTTTCAGAGCTTGCTGAGAGTCTGTCTCCTGGCAGTAATCCTTAGTTTGGCTTGAGTTAAGTTCCCTTTTTTCTTATGCATGCTACATCATTACATGAAGAGTCATGTCTGACTCTTTGTGACCCTATGGATTGTAGCTCGCCAGGCTCCTCTGTCCATGGGATTCTCCAGGCAAGAATACTGGAATGGGTTGCCATTTCCTCCTCCAGGGGATCTTCCCAACCCAGGGATCAAAGCTGCATCACTTATGCCTCCCGGCACCACCTGGAAAGCCACCGTTTTCTTCTTAATTTGATTTTTAATTGAACTTTTGTCAACAGGCATAAGGAAGGGATCCGACTTCATCCAACACAGTTTTTTCAGAAAAGTTTATTGAAAAAATGATAATTTTCCCATTTAAGTGTCTCAGAAACCATGTCAAAAGGAATTAATCAAAATATATTTTATATCTTGACTCTAAATTCTATGTGTCTATCCATATGCTGATATTACACTGTCTTAAATTATGTAGCTTTATAGTAAGTTAAAGACATATTTTGGGTTCAATTTTGTTAACAATTTTAAGATAACTTTGGCTGCTTTATTTATTACACTTTGAAAAGGATCTGCTTGCTAATTTTTGCGAAAACTGAAGCCACCTAGGATTTTGATAGTGTGTTGAAGTTATATGTCAATTTGGGGAATGTTGTTGTTTTTAACAATTTAAATATTAATTATTCTGAACCATGTTCATGGAATGTGATTCCATTCATTTGTTTAGTCTATAATTTCTTTTAATGATATTTTCAAGTTTTCAGTGTGCAAGTCTTGTACTTCTTTATTTCTAAGTATTTTATTCTTTTTGAGTCATTATCAGTGGAAACACTTTCTTAGTTTCATTGTTAGATTCTTCATTGTGAGTGAGTAGACATATATTTAATTTTTCTAAAATCATCTCACATTCAGTAAACTTGTTGAACTTGTTTATACGTTACATAAGTCACACTGCCCCCATGGAGTCTTTTCAGTTTTCTATACACAAGATCACTTCATTTGCAAATACAGATAACTTTACTTCTTGTTTTCCAGGCTGAATGCCATTTAACTCTGTTTCTTGTGTACTTTCTCAGGCTAGAACTTTCAATGTAATATTGACTAGAAATAGAAAGAGCAGACATTGTTGTCTTGTTCCAAATATAATGGTAAAAGCATTCTATCTTTCACAATTAAGTCTGATGTTACATGGTATTTGTCAATATTATTATTCTCTTAAAAAAACTCAACTTTTTGTTTCATTAATTTTCTCTTTTTGTTCCTTTACTTCATTTACTTCCACTCTGAAGTCTAATGTTAATTTTCTTTTACCTAGTTTAAATTTAGTTTGTTTCCAGTATCTTTAAATAGCATAGTCAAGATACTGATCTGAGATTTTTAAAATTATTCTTATAGCATCTATGACTATACATTTTCTTTTAAGCACTGCTAATATTTTATTATTATTATTTATCTCAAAGCATTTTCTAATTTCCCTTGTGAGTTCTTGGACTATTGGTTATTTAAAAGTTTATTCTTTTGTGTCCATATATTTCTTAATTATCAAGATTTACTTCTGTTACAGACTTCTAATTCTGTCCTATTGTGGTGAGCAAGCATACTTTGTATGA
>SJYQ01003521.1:179949-195549 GCA_006410935.1 Redunca redunca
GGGTGGGATGAGATGGGAGAATGGCATTGAAACATGTATACTATCATGTAAGATACGAATCGCCAGTCTATGTCCGATGCAGGATGCAGGATGCTTGGGGCTGGTGCATGGAGAGGACCCAGAGAGATGATATGGGGTATGAGGTGAGAGGGGATTCATGTTTGGGAACGCATGTACACTCATGGTGAATTCATGTCAATGTTTGGCAAAACCAATACAGTATTGTAAAGTAAAGTAAAGTTAAAATAAAAATTAAAATAAATAAATAAATAAATAAATAAATAAATAAATAAATAAATAAATAAACAGAGCACCCGGAGGTCTGCAGAGAATTTAGCAGGCTTCTCGTCCAAATTCTGGCTTGGTTTTGGCAGATCTAAAGCTGGAAAGACCTTGTTACCATGAGGAAACTTCTAAGATACTGCTAAAAGGAATGTCCAATAATGAAGGTCAGGACGCAGCATCCTGAGAGCCTACTCACCAGAGAGTAAGACTAAAACACTTGTGAATGCCACCAGAAGTTTGCAGCTGTAGCCAAACACTGAGTAACATCCATAGCTCCAGGTAAATGATCTTTGCATTCAGATCATCTCCTCTAATCTGTCTCTGACTCTCTACACAAGGAAACCCCAGGTGCTGCAGGCATGCATGTTGCAACATGAGCCCAGGCAACTTTGGAGGTGAACTTCTACTAACCCCCTGCTCTCATTCTTACCAACTCCAATAACCAAAAGATCACTCACTCAATGCCTTCAATGTTCAGAGTTTTATATTAACAAGATTTCTAACTCTACCAGAGACACTAGCTGCTATACTTTCATTGATATTAGAATCTAATTCAAGTTAGATTAAACCACTAGATTAAGATCTAAACAGTAAATTCACCAGCATTAAAGTTCTAACTTTCCAATCTTTTATATCTTTTTATGATATATAAGGACTTTTAGATGATGTTTTGCAATCTATTTAATCCAGTCCTATCCCTTTTAATTTATTCATGTACATTTTATATTTTGCTTTTCAAATAGATGTATTACATTGTTAAACTTTTATAGGGCTGTGGATGATTTACAATGTTGTATTAGTTTCTACTGTAAAGTGAATCAGTTAAACATATACACATGGCCACTCTTTTTTAGATTCTTTTTCCATATAAGTCATTACAGAGCTGAGAAGTGTTCCTTTGGCTATAGAGTAGGTCCTTATTAGTTATCTATTTTATATATGCTTTATACTTTGTAATTCATCACTGTAATCACTCCATTTAAGCACCTGCAACATTTTACTCCTCTGTCATATTTGCCTTCACTTGCCCAAACAGACAGGAACACAATTAGGAACATATTAAATTCTCCTCAAAATGGATTTTCTGATCAAAATAATATCAACTAGACCAAACATTTTTGCCTTCGAAGAACACTCAGTACTACCTAAAAATCTTACTTCAATTTGATGTTCCCATTACATGAAAAGGACTTCCTTGATAGCTAAGTTAGTAAAGAATCTGCCTGCAATGCAGGAGAGCCCGGTTGGATTCCTGGGTCAGGAAGATCCACTGGAGAAGGGATGGACTGCCCACTCCAGTACTCTTGGCCTTCCCTTGTGTGCTCAAAATTCTCCAAGCCGGGCTTCAGCAAAATATATGAACTGTGAACTTCCAGATGTTCAAGCTGGTTTTAGAGAAGGCTTACTCCTTGGAAGGAAAGTTATGACCAACCTAGATAGCATATTGAAAAGCAGAGACATTACTTTGTCAACAAAAGTCCATCTAGTCAAGGCTATGGTTTTTCCAGTAGTCATGTATGGATGTGAGAGTTAGACTATAAAGAAAGCTGACCACAGAAGAACTGATGCTTTTGAACTGTGGTGTTGGAGAAGACTCTTGAGAGTCCCTTGGGCATCACGATGATGAAACCAGTCCATACTAAAGGAGATCAGTCCTGGGTGTTCATTGGAAGGACTGATGTTGAAGCTGAAACTCCAATACTTTGGCCATCTGATGCGAAGAGCTGATTCATTTGTAAAGACCCTGATGCTGGGAAAGACTGAGGGAAGGAAGAGAAGGAGATGACAGAGTATGAGATGGTTGGATGGCATCACAGACTCAATGGACATGAGTTTGGGTAAACTCCGGAGGTTGGTGATGGACAAGGAGGCCTGGCATGTTGCAGTTCCTGAGGTCACAAAGAGTTGGACACGACTGAGTGACTGAACTGAACTGTGGCTCAGCTGGTAAAGAATCCACCTGCAATGCGAGAGACCTGTGTTCGATCTCTGGGTTGGGAAGATCCCCTGGAGGAAGGGAAAGTCTACCCACTCTAGTGTTGTGGCCTGGAGAATGCCATGGACTATACAACCACTTTCACTTTCTTTTTATTACATGAAATGATAGCCTCAACAGATTTTCCCCTCCCATAAGCAATCCTGATCCTGACTACTCACAAAGAGCAAAGAGGCTGACCATAGAGGGGACTGATTCTACCAGGAAAGAAACTCTCACCTCCTTACCACCCGCACTGCCACATGCATATATGTTCACCTGTGGGGGCTGACAGAAATATGAGAGTGATTTAAATTCCTCCCTTTCTCTCTTCTTCAGCAAGTCCTGTCATTTCAGCTCCTCTCTCTGATCTCACGTCTACTCTACCTGTCCAGAGCTGCCACCTATTTCTGGGTCCACTCTTCTCCTCAGGAACTAAGTACAAGCTAGGCTCTCCAGGTCCAAGCTTGCTTCATTCTGCCTACACTCTGTAAAGAAACTCAGCGTCTACTTTATGACATAGCAAGTAACCTAACTTAATTCAGCCATGCCAACTGCCTCTCCTTGATTTTCTTCTGTGAGTCACGTAGGCCTTGATGCCACTGCTGAGCAGAACCAAGAATGTTGCACTTCACTGGAGTGTAGTCTACTTTCAGAGGAGCACAAAACGCAAAACTAGGAATGTCTTAAGCCTGAAGAAGTTTCTCATTAGGAAGGAATGCTTTTCTCCATGGAATTCACATGGCTTAAACAATAAGAATCCAAGGGGCTCAGTTTGTATATGGATCCCCTACCACAAACAAAAATACATATTTTCTTTAAATTAAGGCTTTTATTTCATTTAGCGAGCTACTTAATTGAAGAGATCATGCCAAGATTTTAGTAATAAATACCATCCATTATCTACCCTGAGTTTTTAATAAAGTTGGCATTAGTAAAAGACATACAATCTAAAACTAAAAATATTTCTAAGTTCATACATCCAGTATAATACTCTCTCATCAAACACACACACACACACACACACACACACAAAATCATGTTTAACATTATGCCAAAAGGGCAAAAGGAAGTTGAACTTGTTATCAATATAAATGAATGAAACAATTTTTTTTTAAATAAGAATATCCTTCAACATATCACTTGTTCATTATAAACTTGGTTTGTTCATTAGAAAAATGCAGTCCTAGAGATTAACTTCTTTGCAAACTGTGTGAGCATTGAATTGTTCCTTCCAAGTACCCACACCATTGTGCCTCACATTGAAAGGGTTTTGATGTCTACTTGTAGTCCCTGTTCTATTTCCCTTAAAATCTTTTTTTCCTCCACTTCCTTCCCTGGGTGTGGTATATCTGAAAAAGATCATATGGATAGCTTTTAGTGGAAAGGGCTTTGAAAATGTTTTTCACAGAAAGTGCTGACTTGCCCAAAAGTCCTGGCATAAGTTCTTACTAACAAAGGAGATGAAACCAGCCAAGATCTTCAGCAGAAGCAGATCGTGTGCAGAAAGCACCTTCCTGTTTTCTCCTTTGTTGCCTGGGAACAGCTCAGCCAGACTGCTTTCCATGTCCTCGGCCTACTGGAGACCTTGGCAGAGCTCACAGAGGATCAATGCTTCCAGGGTGGCTGCCTCCAGGGTGCCCTCCATGTCCACGTTGATCATGTGCACAGTCTGGAAGGTCTCCTCTTCTCTGGCACACAGCTCTGCCACCACCTAGAAATAGACTCTGTCCTTACAGGTGAAGGTGATGTCGGAGGGATCTCTTCACCCTTGAAATCTTTCTGGATGGGTCTTGATTTTCTCATTTCTTCCCCCAAGATTTGTAAGACTCCATTCCTTTCGTACTATTTTCAATCTTTATGGGAAAGGTCCTTGCACATCTTATATGAAGTTGAACATAACGCACCACTGGTTGGTTGGGTGCCAGCCTTGGGAGCTTACTCAGGATACTGCCCCAAAAGACTTGACACTGAAGCCTTTTCTCTTGAAGATGCATCAGGTTCCCTTGCTCCTATTCGCATTATTCATATAGACTACTGCTACCCTGAGGGGACAGGAAGGCGTGATGGTGTTCACCGGGACTCCATCCAGACCGATAGATTTCAGGGGCTGAGGGGGACTCTGAAGCCACAGAGAAGATCAGCTGGGTCCCGTTGTTCTTCCAAGCAGTGTTAGAGTCAAGGAAAAAAAAAAACTATTTATATGGAGTCCCCACCCCCCATTGTGGAGGGGGAACTCTTGATTGGTAATTGGGTTAAATCTTAAGTGATTGGGTTTTTGCTTTTCAGCATTAAATTAACTGAATTTGGATAGGAGCTCTCACCAGAGAAGTGAATCCAATCTAGTCATCAGAACAATCTGGCAATTAAATCACCTCTACTGCAATGACTTGCCTACTCACCCACCAGCATTGTGCAGCCTCCAGTTAAACCTGTTGTGCTGGTGTGTATGGGGCTAAGATCAGTTAGACAAAACAACTACTCAACCTGCCTGCCTATCACAGGCCTCTCCGATAACCTGACAAATGCATATGGAAAACGTCTTTGAAATTTCCAAACCTGCTAATTCAACGATACAAAGAATCACAATGGCTGTTCTGCACTTCTCATGTACGATTGATACCCCAGAGTGCAGTTGTGTTAAATCATATGAAGATGTCTGTAGTTGTGCCCATCAATCAATAAAACTGATTTGCCATTGTCAAAAGCAGCCTCTGGATAACAGGCCAGCCAATGGTGTTTCACAAGTTGCAAGAGCATCACATTTTCTCCACTGGCTTTTTCTCAATTCGTAATGATTCTGAAGAGAGCAATGTGAACTCCCTCTCCCTTAACATATCTCCAAGAGCAGCTCTGTCTGAGCACTCCGTACTCACAACAGAAGACTTTTCACTACATTTCATGATACAGATGTCAGAATTGGAAATGGGGCCCTTCACTTTGAAATGGCACAGGAGAAAGATCTCTTCATAGGGCCACAGATTGAATGTTCCCATGAATCTGTCTGTTGCATTAATTCTTACATTGCAAAGAGTCCTCCATCAATAAGCATCCCAAGTATACTCAAAGTGTCATTCCCAGGACCCACAGCATCAGCACTGACCAGCAGCTTGTTCACAGCAAAAATTAGGGCCCCAGATCACCGAATTGGATTCTCTGGGAGTGAAACCCAAACATCTGGAAAGTACAAAGCCCTTCACATGACTGTGATGGGCACCAAAGATTCAAAGCAGCTAACTCAAAGCAGAGGCTTCTGAAACTTGGATGGACATAGATAGTCCCTGGAAAGGCATTCAAAGCCCTGCCTCTAGATGGGAGATGGGATTTCTGAAGAGAAAAGCCAGATTAGAGAAAAGGCCAGGCATAACTGAAAAGGTAATCAGATCTTAAACACAGTGTGAAAATGTTTTTATGAGTCAGTGACTGAGACCTAACACATTCTTGGGGGAAAAGAGAAGAAGAAAAAAAAAAAAAAANTTATGAGTCAGTGACTGAGACCTAACACATTCTTGGGGGAAAAGAGAAGAAAAAAAAAAAAAAAAAAGAAAGAAAGGAAAGAAAAAATGACAGAAGCAAGATCTTACAGCCAGAACTATAATCCTGATTCAAGGGAAGGGCCATGTTTCAACAGAGTTGAGATAGCGTATGTCTTCATAGAATGGCTCTAATGTCACACAGTGGAGGAAATCCTTACTTCTGATTTGTGTGCTCCTGAGTTTGTCTCTGAGCCTGGGATGGGTCTTGTGAAAAGTGCCAGCATTGTGGCAGTCAGCACTTAAGCTCTCAGTGCTCGAGAAGTGCTCCTGTGTCACTCCACAGGTCTTCCTGATGTCTTCAGTGCTGACAGGGTCCCCAGACCCTGGGCCACAGACCAGCACTGGTCCATGGCCTTTTAGGAACCAAGCCACACAGCAGGAGTGAGCGAAGCTTCATCTGTATTTACAGCTGCTCCCCAGGGCTCACCTTGCGGCCTGAGCTCCGCCTCCCATCAGATCAGGGGTGGCACCAGATTCTCATGGGAGCACAAACCCTACTGTGCACCACCCATGGGAGGGATCTAGGTTGTGTGTTCCTCATGAGAATCTGATTCCTGACGGTCTGAGGTGGAGCTGAGACTATGATGTTAGCACTATGGAGCAGCTGCAAATACAGATGACCATTAGAGGAGAGGTGTTACTGCACAGCAACACAGTAAATCAGCTCCTTTCAGACTCTTATCAGAACCCTATCAACTGAGTGGCAATTAAGCTACGTCTAGTGGCAGGAGTTACAGTGGCAAGTGAGTTGATGTGCTCCAATTGTGCAGCTGTGTCTGGTGGCAGGCTGTAAGTCAGAGTCCGGCACTTATTTTAGTTCACACATGGTCCACCTATTATTTTCTTTGCCACTTTCATCCATGCCTCTTTCCCACACTGTGCATTTGTCTCAGTCACAGTTTTGGTACGCTCAGAAGCTAACCCTAGCCAAAGTGAGTAAAAAACAAAAACATATGTCACTACAGGTCTTCTTTGGAAAGGGGGGAAGACCCAGTGATGAGACAGCAGAAGATTCTAAAACTACCAACAAAAAGAAAGCTGTATTTAAAAGTGAATATCAAAAGTACATGTGCTAAGTCATGTTTGACTCTTTGTGACTCCATGGACTGTAGCCCACCAGGCTCCTCTGTCCATGGAATTTTCCAGAAAAGGATACTGGAGTGGGTTGTCATTTCCTTCTTCAGGGGATATTCCCAACCCAGAGATTGAACCAGTGTCTTATGCATCTTTTGCATTGGCAGGAGTATTCTGTACCACTGAGCCACCACAGAAGCCAAATACCAAGAGTCCTTCTTAAGTTATGGGTTCATTGCAACAGATGAAACACATTCTCCAAGCCACCTTCAAAACTGCTTCACCACATGGAGACTAAACACTTTGCATTAAAAGACAAGCCTTTGGAGTTTTTCAAAATGAAAAACAAGCAAACAACAACAACAAAATACCCCCTGAACATGAAGAATAGACTTCATCAAATGTGTCTGTGCTGAAGGCATCATTCTTAGGGGCTAAGCCAAGAAGCCCTTTACTCTTGGTGAAGAGTTGATCTTACCTGCTGTTAATGATATCTGTCATGAACTTTTAGGAGAGATTGCCATTCAAAAGTGGTTCCATAACTAGACAAAGTGATGAAATAGCAAAGGATATTGAGGCATAATTCTGCCATGGTATGCAATCCAGGTTGATGAGTCCACGGATGTTGACAACAAGGCAACCATGTTTGTTGTTATGAGACACATTTTCAGGAGGATATGCACAAAGATATGTTACATGCACTTTTGCTGTCTACCCACATCATCACTGCAGAACTATTCAAGACTTTGAAAGAATACATATCAGGAAAGGTGGATTGGTCATTTTGTGGCGGTATAGTATGGGTGGAGCAGCTGCCATGACTGGACACCTTTCTGGTTTCACTACTCGAGTCGAGGTTGCTTCTGAATGTGGGTCTATGCACTGTGTCATCCTTAGAGAAATGCTGGCTAGCCAAAAACCATCACCTGAAATTAACAACATTTCACAAGATGTGATTAAAATTATCAGACACATTAGAGTACATTCCCTTAACTCATACTTTCCATCTGTTGGCACAGCTCTGGGGGTGATGGACACAGCACACACACGTCTTCTCTTATACACAGAAGTGAGATGCCTTTCTAAAGGTAGGCCGTTGGCCAGAGTTTTTGACTTATGTGAGCCATTTCAGAGATTTCTTTTAGAAAAACAATCATCACTGGCAGCATATTTCAGTGACAAAGAATGGGTTGTAATATTTGCTTGCTTGTGTGATGCATTCAACCTGCTCAACAAACTGAATCTACCAGTCCAGGGGAGAATGACAACAGTGTTCACGTCAGCAGATAAAGAAGTCTCATTCAAAGCCAGAGGGGACTTATGGGGGCAATGAGTGAACACTGCAATTCTTTACATGTTTCAAACATTAGTAGACCTAATGTTTATTAACTAGTACACCTAATTAGGAGAGGGAACTGGCAACCCACTCCAATACTCTTGCCTGGAACATCCCATGGGATGGAGGAGCCTGATAGGACACAGTCCTTGGGGGTCACAAAGGTTCGGACACACCTGAGCCAAGTTACCACCTACCACCAAACATTAGTAGAGAATTTTTAAGCTTAAGTCAAGGACTTCTTTCTCCCAGTTGGTGTGGGATCACCTATTTCAGCTTTCAAAAGAGTATGAGCATTACTTCACAAGCACAAAAGACCCCCAGAGTGGGAAGGAATGGATCTGCAATCCATTTGTGAATAGTCAGGCAAATCAACCATTTTTGTTGTTTGTTTCTTTTCTCCTGTGCTAAAAGAGGATCAACTGCTTGCAATCACAGGTGGTGGTGGCCTTAAAAGTATGTTTGGGACAACTTCCAATCTCTATATATTCTGGATTAAAGTCAAGGTGGAAGATCCTCAGATTGCTCCAAAAGCACTGAAAAGCCTACTTTCATTTTCTACATCTTATCTTTGTAAAGCAGGATTTTCTGCAATGAGAGCAACCAAAATGAGATTATGGAGTAGAATGGACATAAGCAAAACACTTTGAGTGTCACTGTCTCCCCTCACCCCTAGAAGGGACCATCTAATTGCAGGAAAACAAGCTCTGGGCTTCTCCAATTCTGCATGAAGGTGGGTTATATAGTTATTTCATTATCTATCACAATGTAATAGAAGTAAAGTGTACAATGAATGCAATGTGCTTGAATTATCCCCAAACCACCACACTCACCCCCAATCCCCCAGTCAGTGGGAAATTGTCTTCCATGAAACCAGTTCCTATTGCCAAAAAGGTAGGGGACCACTGTGCTATCATATTTCAGTTAATGAAAGCAAATTGGCCTTGACCCAAGGAATTTGAAACCTCGGTGAGTTGAGAATTTACAAAATGTCTTTTCTTTCATGTAACAAAATGCATTCCCTCCAGGTATTACATCTGCTTTACTGACACTGAAATCCATCAAAAGGCCTCTAGAGTCCAATTTTTATATCTCCAGTAGGATTGCTAGATTTTGATCCTTAAAATATCAAACTAACAGAGTTTTGTTATGTCAAATATTTATTTAATTTCAATATAAAAGCTTTTAGTATTATTATTAAAGTCTCCTTTAAATATATGAGATGGATGACAAAAACCAAAGAGTCAAAGAGGTGGAAGATGTGTGTTTTAGGTGACAAAATTAACCCTATGTATTCTTTTTTACTTTAAAGATTTTTTTAATGTGTTGTTGTTGTTCAGTCACTCAGTTTTGTCTGACTCTTTGGGACGCCATGGACTGCAGCACACCAGGCTTCCCTGTTTTTCATTGTCTCCCAGAGTTTGTTCAAACTTATGTCCATTGAGTTGATGATGCCATCCAACCATCTCATCCTCTGTTGCCCCATTCTCCTCCTGCCCTCAATCTTTCCCAGAATCTGGGTCTTTTCCAGTGAGTTGACTCTGCATCAGGTGGCCAAAGTATTGGAGCTTCAGCTGCAGTATCAGCCCTTCCAATGAATTTTCATGCTTGATAATTTTTAGGATTGTTTGGTTTGATCTCCTTGCTGTCCAAGGGACTCTCGGGAGTCTTCTCCAACACCACAGTTCAAAAGAATCAATTCTTCGGCTGCAATATCTATGGACAGTGCTTTTTTCACTCTATGATTCTGTTGCCTTTAGTTGCCAGGGATGACTGACTCTTCATAGTAAGCCCTCTGATAGTTTAAAGACACAGTATTCACCTTGTAAGTCATTTGTGCTGTTGAAATTTGGGGTTGATACACCAAGTGGAACTCTGCATTCAGTTGCTTATATCTTTCCTTTTCTCCTTTGCTTTTCGCTTCTCTTTTCACAGCTATTTGTAAGGCCTCCCCAGACAGCCATTTTGCTTTTTTTGCATTTCTTTTCCATGGGGATGGTCTTGATCCCTGTCTCCTGTACAGTGTCATGCCATCCATAGTTCATCAGGCATTCTATCTATCAGATCTAGTCCCTTAAATCCATTTCCCTCTTCCACTGTATAATCATAAGGGACTTGGTTTAGGTCATGCCTGAATGGTCTAGTGGTTTTCCCTACTTTCTTCAATTTAAATCTGAATTTGGCAATAAGGAGTTCATGATCTGAGTCACAGTCAGTTCCTGGTCTTTTTCTTGTTGACTGTATAAGGGCTTCTCCATCTTTTGCTGCAAAGAATATAATCAATCTGATATCGGTGTTGACCATCTGGTGATGTCCATGTATAGAGTCTTCTCTTGTGTTGTTGGAAGAGGGTGTTGCTATGACCAGTATGTTTTCTTGGCAAAACTCTATTAGCCGTTGCCCTGCTTCATTCCGTATTCCAAGGCCAAATTTGCCTGTTACTCCAGGTGTTTCTGACTTCCTACTTTTGCATTCCAGTCTCCTATAATGAAAAGGACATCTTTTTTCGGTGTTAGTTCTAAAAGGTTTTGTAGTTCTTCATAGAACCATTCAAATTCAGCTTCTTCAGGGTTACTGGTTGGGGCATAGACTTGGATTACTGTGATATTGAATGGTTTGCCTTGGAAACGAACAGAGATCATTCTGTCGTTTTTGAGACTGCATCCAAGTACTGAATTTCAGACTCTTTTGTTAACCATGATGGCTATTCATTTCTTCTAAGGGATTCCTGCCCGCATTAGTAGATATAATGGTCATCTGATATAGTTCACACATTCCAGTCCATTTTAGTTCGCTGATTCCTAGAATGTCAACATTCATTCTTGTCATCTCCTGTGGAGAAAAGGAAAAAAATAAGCATCTGAATGCAGAGTTCCAAAGAATAGCAAGAAGAGATAAAAAAAGCCTTCCTTAGTGATCAATGCAAAGAAATAGAGGAAAACAACAGAATGGGAAAGCCTAAAGATCTCTTCAAGAAAATTAGAGATACCAAGGGAACATTTCATGCAAAGATGGGCTCAATAAAGGAAAGAAACGGTATGGACCTAACAGAAGCAGAAGATGTTAAAAAGAGGTGGCAAGAATACAGAGAAGAACTGCACAAAAAAGATCTTCACGACCCAGATAATCACAATGGTATGATCACACACCTAGAGCCAGACATCCTGGAATGTGAAGTCAAGTGGCCTTAGAAAGCATCACTATGAACAAAACTAGTGGAGGTGATGGAATTCCAGTTGAGCTATTTTAAATCCTGAAAGATGATGCTGTGAAAGTGCTGTGCTCAATATGCCAGCAAATTTGGAAAACTCAGCAGTGGCCACGGGACTGGAAAAGGTCAGTTTGTTTTTTTTTAATTTTTTGAAATTTTTATTTTAACTTTAGTTTACTTTACATCACTGTATTGCTTTTGCCAAACATTGACATGAATTCACCACGAGTCCATTCCCAAAGAAAGGCAATGCCAAAGAATGCTCAAACTACCGCACAATTGCACTCATCTCACATGCTAGGAAAGTAATGCTCAAAATTCTCCAAGCCAGGCTTCAGCAATAAATGAACCATGAACTTCCAGATGTTCAAGCTGATTTTAGAAAAGGCAAAGGAACCAGAGATCAAATTGCCAACATCTGCTGAATCATGGAAAAAGCAGGAGAGTTCCAGAAAAACATCTATTTCTGCTTTAGTGATTATGCCAAGGCCTTTGACTGTGTGGATCACAAGAAACTGTGGAAAATTCTGAAAGAGATGGCAATATCAGACCACCTGACCTGCCTCTTGAGAAACCTATATGCAGGTCAGGAAGCAACAGTTAGAACTAGACATGGAAGAACAGACTGGTTCCAAATAGGAAAAGGAGTCCGTCAAGGCTGTATATTGTCACCCTGCTTATTTAACTTATATGCAGATGACATCATGAGAAACGCTGGGCTGGAAGAAGCACAAGCTGGAATCAAGATTGCCAGAAGAAATATCAATAACCTCAGATATGCAGATGACACCACCCTTATGGCAGAAAGTGAAGAGGAACTCAAAAGCCTCTTGATGAAAGTGAAAGAGAAGAGTGAACAAGTTGGCCTAAAGCTCAACATTCCCGAAAATGAAGATCATGGCCTCTGGTCCCAACACTTCATGGGAAATAGATGGGGAAACAGTGGAAACAGTGTCAGACTTTATTATTTTGGGGCTCCAAAATCACTGCAGATGGTGATTGCAGCCATGAAATTAAAAGACGCTTACTCCTTGGAAGGAAAGTTATGACCAACCTAGTTAGCATATTGAAAAGCAAAGACATTACTTTGCTGACTAAGGTCCATCTATTCAAGGCTACGGATTTTCCAGTGGTCATGTGTGGATGTGAGAGTTGGACTGTGAAGAAAGCTGAGCACCGAAGAATTGATTCTTTTGAACTGTGGCATTGGAGAAGACTCTTGAGAGTCCCTTGGACTGCAAGGAGATCCAACCAGTCCATTCTGAAGGAAATCAGCCCTGGGATTTCTTTGGAAAGAATGACGCTAAAGCTGAAACTCCAGTACTTTGGCCACCTCCTGCGAAGAGTTGACTCATTGGAAAAGATTCTGATGCTGGGAGGGATTGGGGGCAGAAGGAGAACGGGACGACCGAGGATGAGATGGCTGGATGGCATCACTGACTTGATGGATGTGAGTCTGAGTGAACTCCGGGAGTTGGTGATGAACAGGGAGGCCTGACGTGCTGCGATTCATGGGGTCGAAAAGAGTCGGACACGACTGAGTGACTGAACTGACTGACTGACACCTAGTAGACCATCTCTGGAATCAGATATCCTGGGCTTTAAATCAGCTGTACTAGCCATGTGATTTGGGGCACTTTTCTAATCTTTAAGTTTTAAATTATAATAATAAAGAGTTTAATGATATCTTTAAGAATTTAGTGTACCAAGTGAGAATTTTAAAAAATGGCTAGACTGCACTAAGCATTAACTATTTTTAATGTTAACTGTTTGCATATCTTTTCGCAAATACATAATGCATTGTTTGGGTTTTACTCTCATAGGGTAGTAATTTCATTTTTTTCCTACATTTTGCAGAATATCTCACACTAGATTCCAAGTTTTAATAGCAACAGTTTTTGACCTTAATGATAACTTGATTTGTTTGTGCATCAGTTTCTCCCAGGGGCCATAGAGGAAAGAGTCTGCCTACCAGTGCAGGAGATGCAAGAGGCTCAGATTTCATCCTGGGTTGTTAAGATTTCCCTGGATTAGGAAAGGGCTACCCACTCTAGTATTCCTGCCTGAAAATTCCAAGGACAGATGAGCCTGCTGGGTTACAGTCCATGGGGCCACAAAGAGTAAGACACAACTGAGCAACTGAGAACACACAGACATTGCCTTTTATTGAATACATCTTCTGCACCTCCTTACATTCTCTCATTCAAATCTCTCTTTCACACCCGTGGCCACTTATCCCCCTCAACTTCTGGTTTACTGATCCCAAGGCAGACCATGAGGTGTATTTTCTGAGGCCCCCAGGCTCAGAGCTGGAACTTCTGGCTCTTTCCTGAAATTTCAGACATCTCAAGATAACACAAGACATGGATCTGACATTCTGAAATGTTGGTAAAAAGGTTATGCATTCTGGAAGTGAGTGTGAGGAGGTGTGGGATCTGATATGTTTAGTTCCCCATAGGGCAAACTTTAAGCAAGGGAAGACAGGAGACAGATGGAACAGGAAGATGGGTTGTCTTTATCTCCCTTTTTCCTTTTGATATATAGTTCTGAAGAGTGTTTTCTCTACGACGTCGAGTGAATGTACTTGAGGTGTTTATTGTGGCTTGTCAAGAAGGAATGGCCAACACAGTAAGTCATTGCCTTGTATGGCTCAACTCTCTTTTCTTTTGATTACCTTGAAAGTATGCTGTTGCTATCGTTTAGTGACTAAGATATGGTTACATGCAACTCTTTGCAACCCCTGTGGACTGTAGACCACCAGGCTCCTCTGTTTGTGGGATTTCCCAGGCAAGAATACTGGAGTGAGTTGCCATTTCCTTCTCCAGGGGATCTTCCTAACTCAGGGATCGAACTTGGGTCTCCTGCATTAGCTGGTGCATTCTTTACTGCAGAGCCACCAGGGAAGCCCTTTAAAATTATATGCCCTATAAAAATCTTTGGAGCTTCCCTCGTGGCTCAGATGGTAAAGAATCTTCCTGCAACTTGGGAGACTGGGATTCAATCCCTGGGTTGGGAAAATCTCCTGGAGAAGGGAATGGCTACCTACTCCAGCATTTTTACCTGGAGAATTCCATGGACAGAGCAGCCTGCAGACTAACTGTCCATGGGGTCACAAAGAGTCAGACATGAATTGGTATCTTACCCTTGGTTGAGGTTTTGTTTCTAGGAATTCAAAGCTGTGACACACCTCTTTATTCATAAGTCCTCAAATACAGTAGCAGCCTCCTCACTAACTCTCAGTTATGCATTCATTTATTTATTCCATCACAAAATCCATTACTTATGTTATTTAAATGCGATGTGCACAATTGGAGATACAAAGGTGACCAAAATATGTTTTCATGCTTTATGGAAATTACAGTCTAGCAGCAGTGGCTCTACAAGTGTCTGTATTAAAATTACAGAGTAATAAATGCCTTGAAGTGAAATGTACATGAAGGGAAGAGTTTGGAGGTAACAGTTTTAGCTGGGAGATTACAGAAATCAAATACTCTGCTGGTGACATTTGTTCTGGGTCTTTTTGTTCAACTAAATGTGTCACTTTTGACTGAGTCAATGTGTGGATAAATAAAGTGATAGTTTAAATACCCTATAAGCTCTTTTCCATCACTGAAATGATTCATTATGTCAGAAAGTTTAAGAACTCAAAGATATTGTTACTTATAATGGGCTCAAAATCATTATATAAAGTTTAAATATTTAAATAAATAGGTTTAGATCTTCCCTTACATAAGAATATGATTGTTATACAGAAAATAAATAAAAAATGAATAACATTCATAATTCTACCAGTTTTAAGCTGCTAAGTTAACTTCAGATATTTTCACATGTATCCATTTTTAAAAATTTGGATTAAATAAGAGATAAAATTTTTGGCATCTTAGTATTATTCTGTGAATATTTTTCCATATCAGTAATGCTAGAGAAGCTTTCAAATGATTGCATAGCTAATGTGTTACTCATTTCATTGTAGTATTGTGCCATTGTTTATCTAGCCAAAGCTTTTTTGTGGTCATTTACTTTGTCTCAACTTTTTTTCAGTATCTTAAACTATTTTACATTAAGCATTCCAAGTTAGTGTAATCTTTCTGTATCATCCTAGTTACAACCTTACATAAAATTTTATAAGTACAATACTTATATTAAAGAACACAAGCATTGCTACAGTTTTTTTTTTTTTTTT
>SJYQ01003521.1:199264-218487 GCA_006410935.1 Redunca redunca
AATATATATATATATATATATATATATATATATAAATGGATCACTTTTCTGTATGCTTGAAACTAGCACAACACTATAAATCAACTGGTCACAAAGAGTTGGACACAACTGAGCACACCCACAGAGTGTAAACCTTTTGATAGTAATTTTTCATTCTGTTACAAAATTTGGGGTCCAGCTGCTTGTTGCTTGAAAATCAGTACTCAAGAGGTAAGACTGGTGGAAAGGAAAGTTTGCTTTATTTTAGAAGCTGGCAACTGGGGCAGAGGATGGACTCATGTCCAAGGGCCAACTCTCTCCTGACAATCAGCAGCAAGAGTTTTTAAACGGGAGTTTCAAGAGTGTATTAGTGGAGGGAAGGGGCTACAAGTGGAAACAGCATAGTCAGCTCTGACAGCAATCTTGAAATTGGTCATGTGGTTGCCTGATGTGCATCTTGATCGCTTTAAGTGCATTTAATCTTCAAGTCCAGGGTCAGTTTGTTTCCATTTCTTTGGGGCCAGTTCTTGGAACTGTGGCAGCTTTTGTAATGGCTACAGCCGGATCATCATGTAGTCAACTTCTTTCTGGTGGAAGAAAGTGGGGGTTTCAGTATCTATAAAATAGCTCAAAGGATATTAACTATACAGCCCTTGTATGTGCACATGCACTTGTTGTGTCTGACTCTTTGTGGCCCCATGAACTGTAGCCCATCAGGCTCATCTCTCCATGGAATTTTCCAGTCAAGAATAACACTGGAGTGGGTTGCCATTTCCTCCTTTAAGGGATTTCCTGACCCCAGGATTGAACCCACGACTCTCGGTCTCCAGCACTGGCAGGCTGATTCTTTACCACTAGCGCCACCTGGGAGCCCTTAGGGAAGAACTAAAAGTCCCTGATTTTGTTTAATGACAAAAATACTGTTATTTTGTCCTGATTGATGACTTTTGTTTGGTTTCTCTTTTTTCTCATTTCTCTGATCAAATTTATTATTTGGCTAAAGGTTTTCCAGAGACAGAAAGCAGCAGGACATGGAGGGGAAGGATCCTGGGATCCTGCTTCATTTCACCTCTACTGCATGAGTCAATAAGAAAATAAATAACTTAAAAATATGTTACTACATTGGCCTTTGTTGTTACTGTCGTGTGTCATTCTATGTCATTTCAAAACAATTGATGGAAATGTGACTATCAAGCTAAAACACCATTTGCCGTTATGAAGTGAAAAATGACTTCCCTTCAACTTAATATCAAACAATTAAATTCTGTCAAAATAATGTGTAAACTCATCCATTGCACCCAGTATTTTAAAAATTGGTTATCTAACATAACTAAATGACTGGCCTAGATACTTGTACAATTTGACACAGACCCTGAGAATCTTCCCCATGTTATTCTGAACTGATGTGTCATACAGTTGTCTTATACAGTCAGAATTGGTTTTGGTCTAAAAACAGAAAATTAAATGATAGACACTTTCTGCTAACATTATGCATAGCATCCCTACAGAACACCTTACCAAAATATAGACACACCAAGAGATATAAGACTCTCTATAAGAGATCTAGACTCTCTCTAACTGTCCAGCATCACTAATTTGCCCAAGGTCTTCAGAAGTCAAAAGGAACCTCCTAACTGAGAGTTATGGAACCTGGGAATGATGGTTACTCTCCTGTAAGCTAGGCCTTTATTGTGCTTTACTGGGATCTTTAAATCCATCCATGACAGAAATGCAAGTTCAGTCTTTGTTTCAGAGTCACACAGTCTGCCTAGAGTCAAAGCATAATCTCATACTTTTGAGACTGCAGAGGCTGTTAACCACTTCATTTCATTAGTGAGCAGGGGGAAACATCACTAAACTGAACCAAAGGAAAGGTCTAATGAGATACTGACATTTAAAGAGGAAAGATTTGTTTCATAAGACCAAGATCCATGCTCCATGGACCCTATTCCAATGAAGGGTTGCAGCCAAGCAAAATGTGAGGGTTAGATGCTGTGTCCTTGATACCACTGAATCAGCAGGGCAGAGTGGCTGGCTGGCAAGTTTGAATTGTGCATGCTTCAGCACATTTGCAACGCCATTTACAAAATAAATGATTCCCTTGCCATCATGTGAACATTCAAGGCACATTGGTCATTAATTCCCAGGTCAACCAAAATTAAGAGCGTAAATGGCATTGAGAAGTCTTTTGTCTTCTACCTTGTGGTGGTAATACAGGGCTTTGGGGAAATATTCTGTTAACGTTCCTTCTACCCAGTTTTATCCAGACATCCAAGCTCTTTCTTTAGTTTCACTGTCTTTCTTAAGGTGTGCTGTTCTATTTGAATCCTGAACCAGAACATGCACATCACATGTATATTTTCACATTTCCAGGAGACTGCAAGTTCTATATTCTATATGTATGTTAGACTGATTGTCCCTTCAAATCCTGAACAGTTCAATGTCTTCTGTTCTCAGATTTTAATTTATATGCTTCAATATTTTTGTTATGACTAAATCTAATCAAACCCAGGAAATGCTCAATAACAAAGCTGTTTCACACACAGCCGAATGTTTTGAGAAGTCAAGTTATGAAATGTAAACTATGATTCTCATTTCCAGTGATGATTTATATGCAAAATAGTAAGAGCTGCAGTGTTAGAGGTATGATATCACAAAAGAACATCAAAAATATATACCAAGTTGTAAAATAGAGGCTGTTCAGAAAATAAAAATGCATGGTTTGGGGAGGAGGCCATTTGACCACTTAAATCCCCTCAGAAATCAAAACCTGCTGTCTGCTTTCCTAAAATAGATTTAAGAAGACTCTCAACATTTCTGTATAGTCTGTATGTGAGTTGAATACAAAAATAAGCAATATTGGAATAGTAGAAACCATGTTTGTAATCCCATATGGTTTAAAAATTCACTTATTACTGTGATAATTAATGAAAACCAGAGTATAAATTATTTTAAAAAGCACCCTTCCTTTTCAATTTTGTAAATTATGTGCACATAAAACTAAATGTTTAAAAATTAACTGAAAAATATAATCAATTATCAAGATATTCAAAAACATCTAGTAACAAAAATATCAAATAAATGCTTGGAATGAGAGTCAAAAAGTTATGTGGATTTTTTTTTTCCTTTTAAGAGAAAAGCCAAAAAGGGAATGTGCCTACTTAATGATTTTTTTTTAATAAGAAAATGATTTCAACATAATCATTACTCTTGGAACAGTAAAAATGTTTTGTTACTGCTTTGTCAGTAATTCACCCCATTATTTGAAAAAAAAAAAAAAGCAAAATGAAACTTGTCCTCCAAGAGTTCAGAACATCTGTGTGGAATACAAGGCATTCTCACATCCAACTGATTATCTCCATATTGTATTATTCAGATATTTGTATACCCGAGCTCACCATAAGGACATCTGTGAACATGCTTTGGCCACAATAACAAAGCATAAAACAAAACATAAAACAGCAAACCAAAGCAACCCTAAAGGAAATCAAGCCTGACTATTCATTGGAAGGACTGAAGCTGAAGTTGAAGCTCTGATATTTGACCATCTGGTGTGACGAGCCAACTCATTACAAAAGACCCTGATGGTGGGAAAGATTGAGAGTCGGAGGAGAAGAGGACAACTGAGGATGAGATGGTTGGATGGCATCACCGACTCAATGGACATGAGTTTGAGCAAGCTCCAGGAGACAATGAAGTGTGGAGTGTGCTGTGAACTTCCTGATGTTCAAACTAGTTTTAGAAAAGGCAGAGGAACCAGAGATCAAATTGCTAACATCCGCTGGATCATGGAAAAAGCAAGAGAGTTCCAGAAAAACATCAATTTCTGCTTTATTGACTATGCCAAAGCCTTTGACTGTGTGGATCACAATCAACTGTGGAAAATTCTGAGAGAGATGGGAATACCAGACCACCTGACCTGCCTCCTGAGAAATCTGTATGCAGGTCAGGAAGCAACAGTTAGAACTGGACATGAAACAACAGACTGGTTCCAAATAGGAAAAGGAGTACAGCAAGGCTGTATATTGTCACCCTGCTTGTTTAACTTCTATGCAGAGTACATCATGAGAAATGCTGGAATGGAAGAAACACAAGCTGGAGTCAAGATTGCCGGGAGAAATGTAAATAACCTCAGATATGCAGATAACACCACCCTTATGGCAGAAAGTGAAGAGGAGCTAAAAAGCCTCTTGATGAAAGTGAAAGAGGAGAGTGAAAAAGTTGGCTTAAAGCTCAACATTCAGAAAACGAAGATCATGGCATCCAGTCCCATTACTTCATGGGAAATAGACGGGGAAACAGTGGAAACAGTGTCAGACTGCAGATGGTGATTGCAGCCATGAAATTAAAAGACACTTATTCCTTGGAAGAAAAGTTATGACCAACCTATATAACATATTCAAGAGCAGAGACATTACTTTGTCGACTAAGGTCCCTCTAGTCAAGGCTACGGTTTTTCCAGTGGTCATGTATGGATGTGAGAGTTGGACTGTGAAGAAGACTGAGTGCCGAAGAATTGATGCTTTTGAACTGTGGTGTTGGAGAAGACTCTTTTGAGTCCCTTGGACTGCAAGGAGATCCAACCAGTCCATTCTGAAGGAGATCAACCCTGGGATCTCTTTGGAAGGAATGATTCTAAAGCTAAAACTCCAGTACTTTGGCCATCTCATGCGATGAGTTGACTCATTGGAAAAGACTCTAATGCTGGGAGAGATTGGGCGCAGGAGAAGAAGGGGATGACAGAGGATGAGATGGCTGGATGGCATCACTGACTCGATGGATGTGAGTCTGGGTGAACTCCGGGAGTTGATGATGGACAGGGAAGCCTGGTGTGCTGTGATTCTTGGGATCGCAAAGAGTCGGACACGACTGAGCGACTGAACTGAACTGAACTGAACTGAACTAGCAACTGAACAATAGCAAAGCACTGCAATGCTGAAACAATCAATGCTGATTTATACAATGGTTATGTCCTTTGTTGAAGCGAGGAAAAATACATAGACAAAAAATAAAAGGTCATTTAACCAACATAGTCAGTCAAGCTGTTTTATTTTACACAGACACTGACAAAAGTATACAACTAAAAAACTTGCCCAAAATAACCATATAAGTCATTTAATAGGTTTAGTAATCAGAAATCAGAGAAAAAAGATTCTTGGTTATCCTTTATTATGGCATAAAAGAGAAGAAAATCTTATGGAACAATTACTATAATTGACAGAAGAGTATCCTAGTAGTTCATATATATTATCTGTATTGAGTTAGAAAGGATGATCCCATATTTCTAACATCCAGCAGTTTTAAATGAAGATTATATATACATATATATTATTTTTTCAGACATATATAATTAATTTCTTAATGGGTTTCATAGCATGTAGAAACATTATCTTTCTATAAATTTATGTTAGCATGTAGATATATTCTGCAGTAGTAAGTAAGAAATCCTGTTTCGCCTCTCAGTTTAATATTACAAAATCCCTTTGTTTTGGTATTAAGTTAGGATGCGCTAATATTTGATCTCCCTATTTATTCCTGTTAAACAGATGGTGATCTTTTACCTTCTTTATGATATACTCAGGATAGTTTCATAGAGCTTTCCCTTCTTTCTGTCTGATATATTATATATTGTCACTAGTTCTCTGACTCTTCCACAATCAAGTTTACAGGAACAACTAAACTCAGATTTCCCCATTTATGATCCTGTTTGTAGTCTAGTCAGTAGTAAACCTCACCATAACCAAATGCCTGTTGACAAATGAATGAGTTTCCATGGTACCTACTCAGATAAGCCAAAGTGTGGCAACTTTTCTTGCTGAATAATAGAACTCAATGTAAAATGGTAAAATTGTACTTGAGTATGTTTTATTTGGATTTATCTATTTAGAGAAACAATAGCATCTTAATGGCAGATAGACAATCTCTGATGCTATATCAAAGACTTTTTTTTTTTTTTAATTTGATGTTGAGATCATGGACTCGTAAGCAGCAGGGACACAGTAATATTCAACTATTTAGCAAACTCTTATTGGACAACTATTCTGTTTTAAATGCTGGAACTATGAAAGTGAACAGTAGAGGCATGAACTCTTTTTCTAACAGAGTTTAAAACTTGGTTGAGGGACAGAGAAAAACAAGCTAAAAATATTTTTTTTAAAGGAAGAAGTGATGTATGATAAAATAGAAAATAAATGTGGGTTGAGACAGATATAAAAAGGAGGAGAGAGAGAGTTGCTTTGAAAAGGCTTTAAGAAAAAGAGAAAACCTGTTTATGCTGAGCTATAAAAATCGAGGAGATAATCCTTTGAGGATCAGAACAAGCATTCCAACAGAGAAGTTAGCATGAGTTAGTGATTTGAAAAGGCACAAAGTGGAACATTACATTGACTACAGTGCAGACACAAATGTCTATTTACTGTAACATTTCATCTCAAATTATCTTCCCCTGTCCCCCTTTCTTTTAAGTGTACTCTGACTTACTATTTTGGAACTCAAAGAGAAGGTTAGTATACTCATTGAGGAAAGGAATTCCTGGAGATGAGTTATGACTTAATATATTGGCATAGGAAAATGGTTCATATTCTCTCTAAGCAGACATTGCTTAGATATTCATGGCTCAGATAATCATGTCACAGTTTCATTTTTAATTTTCACTGTAACAAAATTCTTCCCTGTGATTAACTTAAATTCTCACACCATGTATTTTTCTGCTCTATTTGTCATTTTCTGTAGAAAGAGAAAATTAAAGTTAAACATTTCTCGGTGAATTTTCATTAAAATATAATGATATGTTTTCTTTTTCCTTTATACTTTTATGCCTGTATCAGGCAATGTTAAGCCAGAGAACAAGAACCATTAGGAGATATACTCAGAGATGTATTGAAAAAGGTAGATGTATGACTGTGGGGCTGGTTAAGAGAATCCAGATACATAGAGATAGTTGTCAAGAAGGGCAGGCTAAAGCTTTGGAACATGGATGGAAGATGCTGTTCATAGGCAAAAGGTACTCTTTTCAGGGAAGCCTCAGTCTGAACTTATGGCCCTCCAGCTGATTGAATCAGGTCCACTCACATTATCTAGAGTAATCTCCTTTATTTGAAGTACACTGAATATGAACTTTATTTTTTTTTAACTTAAATTTATTTATTTTAATTGGAGGCTAATTACTTTACAATGTTGTATTGGTTTTGCCATACATCAACATGAACCGGCCACGGGTGTACACGTGTTCCTTATCCTGAACCCCCCTCCCACCTCCCTCACCGTATCATCCCTCAGGGTCATCTCAGTGCACCAGCCCCAAGCATCCTGTATGAAACCTGGACTGGCGATTCATTTCTTATATGATATTATACATGTTTCAATGCCTTTCTCCCAAGTCATCCCACCCTCTCCCTCTCCCACAGAGTCCAAAAGACTATTCTGTACATCTGTGTCTCTTGCTGCCTCGCATACAGTGTTATCATTACCATCTTTCTAAATTCCATATATATAAGTGTTAGTATACAGGACTGGTGTTTTTCTTTCTGGCTTACTTCAGTCTATACAATGAGCTCCAGTTTCATCCACCTCATTAGAACTGATTCAAATGTATTCCTTTTAATGGCTGAGTAATACTCCATTGTGTATATGTACCACTGCTTTCTTATCCATTCCTCTGCTGATGGACATCTAGGTTGCTTCCATGTCCTGGCTATTATAAACAGTGCTGTGATGAACATTGGGGTGCACGTGTCTCTTTCAAGTCTGGTTTCCTCAGTGTGTATGCCCAGTAGTGGGATTGCTGGGTCATAATGCAATTCCATTTCCAGTTTTTTAAGGAATCTTCACACTGTTCTCCATAGTGGCTGTACTAGTTTGCACTCCCACCAACAGTGTAAGAGGGTTCCCTTTTCTCCATACCCTCTCCAGCATTTATTACTTGTGGACTTTTGGAAAGCAGCCATTCTGACTGGTGTGAAGTGGTACCTCATTGTGGTCTTGATTTGCATTTCTCTGATAATGAGTGATGTTGAGCATCCTTTCATATGTTTGTTGGCCATCTGTATGTCTTGTTTGGAGAAATGTCTATTTAGGTCTTTGGCCCATTTTTTGATTGGGTCATTTATTTTTCTGGAATTGAGCTGCATAAGTTGCTTGTATATTTTTGAGATTAGTTGTTTGTCAGTTGCTTCATTTGCTATTATTTTCTCCCATTCTGAAGTCCGTCTTTTCACCTTGCTTATAGTTTCCTTTGTTGTGCAGAAGCTTTTAATTTTAATTAGGTCCCATTTGTTTATTTTTGCTTTTATTTCCAATATTCTGGTAGGTGGGTCATAGAGGATCCTGCTGTGATGTATGTCAGAGAGTGTTTTGCCTATGTTCTCCTCTAGGAGTTTTATAGTTTCTGGTCTTACTTTTAGATCTTTAATCCATTTTGAGTTTATTTTTGTGTATGGTGTTAGAAAGTGTTCTAGTTTCAATCTTTTACAAGTGGTTGACCAGTTCTCCCAGCACCACTTGTTAAAGAGACTGTCTTTTCTCCATTGTATATTCTTGCCTCCTTTGTCGAAGATAAGGTGTCCATAGGTGTGTGGATTTATCTCTGGGCTTTCTATTTTGTTCCATTGATCTATATTTCTGTCTTTGTGCCAGTACTATACTGTCTTGATGACGGTGGCTTTGTAGTAGAGCCTGAAGTCAGGCAGGTTGATTCCTCCAGTTCCATTCTTCTTTCTCAAGATTGCTTTGGCTATTCGAGGTTTTTCTGTATTTCCATACAAATTTTGAAGTTATTTGTTCTAGCTCTGTGAAAAATACCGTTGGTAGCTTGATAGGGATTGCATTGAATCTATAGATTGCTTTGGGTAGTATACTCATTTTCACTATATTGATTCTTCTGATCCTTGAACATGGTATATTTCTCCATCTATTACTGTCCTCTTTGATTTCTCTCACCAGTGTTTTATAGTTTTCTATATATAGGTCTTTTCTTGGGGAAATAGCTGACTCTGGGCCTGGGGAAGGATAAGTCTGAAATAAAGCCAATATATCTTATTGTTCTAAAAAGTAAGGAAGTGCTTAAAGAATGAAAAGAACCCTTCTTCAGGGTTCCCACTGGGTAAATTTGAGAAAATCCACACATCAAAATATAGTAGTCGATTATTATTTATAGAATAAAATGAGTTTCTACTTATATAAATTTAGAAATTTAAAGTTGATAAAGAGCAGGATTTTTTCATAGCCTCAAACTATCTCCATTCAAGATACTTATTAGTAACAAAGGGGAAAAATAAATAATTTAACACTGGAGAATTTCAGGAGATACTATCTTAATTAAATGATCAAAGTCAACATCACCAGTAAAGGGAAATCATACGTCACCTGAGATAATGCAATAAGAGCAGCATCACTTCTTTCATATTTCCCCTGTATTTAGTTATGAGAACACATCAGACAAACACAAACTGAAAGACATTCCACAAAATAGTTGATCTATAATTCAGGACCATATTCATCTAACTCTTCCAGTAAATTTGAGAAGAATGTGTGTGTGTGTGTGTGTGTGTTGTGCTCAGTCAGTTAGTCATGTCCGACTCTTTCTGACTGCCTGAACTGTAGCCCACCAGGCCCCATTTGTCCATAAAACTTCCTAGATTAGAATACTGAAGTGGTTTTCCATTTTCTACTCTAGGGGATCTTCAGGACCCAGGGACTGAAACTGTGTCTCCTGCATCTCCTACATTGATGGGCGAATTCTTTACCACTGTGTCACCTGGGAAGCCTCTTGAATACAGGGAGAATATTTTTTTATTCCGATTAGATAAAGAGAGACTTGCTGATTATAGAAATAAGATTTGTAAGTACTTCTAGTTAATGAAGAGTTGGGCAATTGCACATCTATTCAGTTCTTTGAAAATGTAGATAACCAATGATTATTATTCTTAAGTTTTATTTTTGGTGTATCCTATGAAACAGTGCTTTTCAAACATTACTGGGCATTTGAACCACCCAAAGATCTCAGTGAAACATTATTTCTGATTCTGCAGATTTAAGGTGTAGCCTGGGGTTTTGAATTTTAATAAGCTTTCAGGTAATGCTAATGCATCTGACCCATAGAGCATACTCTGAATCATGAGGTTCTTCTCTAGCATAAGACATGGATAGGGTAGGATCATAATATAAATGGCACTGGTCTTGTATAAATGTTACTATTAGAATTTGCTTAAATATATAATAAATGGAAATAAGGGTTTATTTTTAATTCCTTAAGAAAATTACAGGTTCTTGATATATTTAAATTGTATGCAGACACTCAAAGTTGCTATAACAGGTGCTCACATGCATTTAAATGTCAGTAAAATTAATCTCTTTTAATGGATGATCAAAGGTCTCAATCCACTCTTCCTTTCTTTGCAAATTTAATCTGGTGATCTCCAGTTTGCTAGATGCATCATGGTTTATGTTTTGTCTGCCCCTGAAACAGCAGAAATAGGCCTCTTCCAGAGAGGGCTATTACATTAAATGGACAACTAATGTGATTCCCTGTGCCAGCTCATGTGGAGTTTAGCCAAAAGGCTAAATAAAGTGACCCAGACTAAACATTAATGCAAAATGGAAGTGACGTAGAGACAAAGTCCTAGGAAATTTGTTATCTGAAAAAGAACTGTACTGCATTCAAGGAATAGCTTCTCCCTTTAATCTTTGAAACTAACAATTATAAGCAGCTGGCAACAGACAGGCCTTCTAAGAGGCCACAGTGCTTTGATCTAAAGAAATAAATCTTTGAATTTGAGCTCTCCATAAAAATCTTATTCTCCAGAGGTATTGTTTTACGTGTCATGCACCTGTTTTCCCAGAATCTTCCTTAAGAAATAAATTCCCCTGCTCTTATTATAGATTATCTTTGCCCCAGATATGTCATAATTTATTGGGTATCCAAGTTATTAAATCAGTTTAAGTCACTAAAGACTATTTATAAGCAAAGCACACATGCATGTGCTCACACACACACACGCATGCACACACACACACACACACATACACACACACCTAAATAGGAATCAATGCAAAGCAACATAGTAAGTTTCTAGTCAAAATGAAGGCAAATACAATTATCAAAGCAAAGCTATTTTAAAAATCCAGGCTTTCGACCAAGCCAGACATAGTTCTTAGACTAACCATTTGGAAAAACATTGCATAGGCCTCCTAAAAGTTTAACCAAAAAGGTTTTATTAGAAAGTATATTATCTACAAGGAGAATAAACAGGTGGGAAAACATATCTAGATAAAAAGGAAATAGAAGAAAAAATGGCAACAAATCTATGCAATTAGCAAGGATAAGAGCAATTTTATTAAGCAAGACACAGGCAGGGGTAGGACAGGGTAATAACGTTTCCTGTAAAAATTTAGTACTTCATGGATTCTTTTTATTTTTTACCCTATTCTTTAGGTCTAGTATTATTCTAGCTTTTGCTTTACTGAAACTCTTCTTGTTAGAAATAAATACGTTTATTCTAAATAAATCTAGAATTCAGGGGAAAAGATTATTTTGAGTATATGAAGTTCTTGATCTACTTCAGTTTATCTCTGAAGATCACAAAGATTTGTGTCTAAGAAGCATACACAAATACAATACAGAATCATCAGTGTTTCTAATATAGAAACTTCGCTGTTCACCTGAAACTATCACAACATTGTTAATCAGCTATGAAAGAGAAGGTGTCGGTCGCTCAGTTCTGTCTGACTCTGTGACCCCAAGGAATATAGCCCACTGGGCTCCTCTGTCTATTGGATTATCCAGGCAAGAATACTGGAGTGGTTTGCCATTGCCTTCTCCAAGGCATCTTCCCAAACCCAGAGATCCAACCTGGATCTCCCAGATTGCAAGCAGATTCTTTACCATTTGAGCCATCAGAGAATCCCTGACGGTTATACTTAATCAGCTATATCTCAATACAAAATAAAAAGTTTTTTTTTTTTTTTTAAAGATAGATAGATATGTCAGAGGGCAGACACTCTGAAACCATAATCACAGAAAACTGGTCAATCTAATCACACTAGGACCACAGCTTTTTCTAACTCAATGAAACTAAGCCATGCATGTGGGGCCACCCAAGATGGGCAGGTCCTGGTGGAGAGGTCTGACAGAATGTGGTACACTAGAGAAGGGAAGGGCAAACCACTTCAGTATTCTTGCCTTGAGAAACACATGAACAGTATGAAAAGGCAAAATGATAGGATACCAAAAGTGGAACTCCCCAGGTCAGTAGGTGCCCAATATGCTACTGGAGATCAGTGGAGAAATAACTCCAGAAAGAATGAAGGGATGGAGCCAAAGCAAAAACAATACCCAGCTGTGGATGCGACTGGTGATAGAAGCAAGTTCCAGTGCTGTAAAGAGCAATATTGCATAGGAACCTTGAATGTCAAGTCCATGAATCAAGGCAAATTGGAAGTGGTCAAACGAGATGGCAAGGGTGAACATCGACATTTTAGGAATCATCAAACTAAAATGGACTGGAATGGGTGAATTTAACTCAGATGACCATTATATCTGCTACTGCAGGTAGGAACCCCTCAGAAGAAATGGAGTAGCCATCGTGGTCACCAAAAGAGTCAGAAATGCAGTACTTGGTTGCAATCTCAAAAACGACAGAGTGATCTCTGTTCGTTTCCAAGGCAAGCCATTCAATATCCCAGTAATCCAAGCCTATGCCCCAAACAGTAATGCTGAAGAAGCTGAAGTTGAACGGTTCTATGAAGATCTACAAGACCTTTTAGAACTAGCACCCAAAAAAGATGTCCTTTTCATTATAGGAGACTGGAATGCAAAAGTAGGAAGTCAGAAACACCTGGAGTAACAGGCAAATTTGGCCTTGGAATACGGAATGAAGCAGGGCAACGGCTAATAGAATTTGCCAAGAGAACACACTGGTCATAGCAAACACCCTCTTCCAACAACGCAAGAGAAGACTCTACATATGGATATCACCAGATGGCCAACACCAAAATTGGAAGGATTATATTCTTTGCAGCCAAAGATGGAGAAGTTCTATACAGTCAACAAAAATAAGACCCGGAGCTGACTGTGGCTCAGATCATGAACTCCTTATTGCCAAATTCAGACTTAAATTGAAGAAAGTAGGGAGAACCACTAGACATTCAGGTATGATATAAATCAAATCCCTTATGATTATACAGTGGAAGTAGGAAATAGATTTAAGGGACTAGATCTGATAGATAGAGTATCTGATGAACTACGGAATGAGGTTCGTGACATTGTACAGGAGACAGGGATCAAGACCATCCCTTGGAAAAGAAATGCAAAAAAGCAAAATGGCTGTCTGGGGAGGCCTTACAAATAGCTGTGAAAAGAGGAGAAGCGAAAAGCAAAGGAGAAAAGGAAAGATATAAGCATCTGAATGAAGAGTTCCAAAGAATAGCAAGAAGAGATAAGAAAGCCTTTGCAGTGACAAATGCAAAGCAATAGAGGAAAACAACAGAATGGGAAAGCCTAGAAATCTCTTCAAGAAAATTAGAGATATCAAGGGAACATTTCATGCAAAGATGGGCTCGATAAAGGACAGAAATGGTATGGACCTAACAGAAGCAGAGGATATTAAGAAGAGGTGGCAAAAATTAGAGATATCAAGGGAACATTTCATGCAAAGATGGGCTCGATAAAGGACAGAAATGGTATGGACCTAACAGAAGCAGAGGATATTAAGAAGAGGTGGCAAGCATACACAGAAGAACTGTATAAAAAAGATCTTCACGACCCAGATAATCACGATTGTGTGTTCACCCACCTAGAGCCAGACATCCTGGAATGTGAATTCAAGTGGGCATTAAAAAGCACCACTACAAACAAAGCTAGCAGAGGTGAATGAATTCCAGTTGAGCTATTTCAAATCCTGAAAGATGATGCTGTGAAAGTGCTGCACTCAATATGCCAGCAAATTTGGTAAACTCAGCAGTGGCCACAGGACGGGAAAAGGTCAGTTTTCATTCCAGTCCCAAACAAAGGCAATGCCAAAGAATGCTCAAACTACCACATAGTTGCACTCATCTCACACACTAGTAAAGTAATGCTCAAAATTATCCAAACCAAGCTTCAGCAGTACATGAACCATGAACTTCCTGATGTTCAAGCTGGTTTTAGAAAGGCAGAGGAACCAGAGATCAAATTGCCAACATCTGCTGGATCATGAAAAAAGCAAGAGAGTTCTAAAAAAAACATCTATTTCTGCTTTATTGACTATGCCAAAGCCTTTGACTGTGTGGATCACAATAAACTGGAAAATCCTGAAAGAGATGGGAATACCAGACCACCTAACCTGCCTCTTGAGAAACTTATATGCAGGTCAGGAAGCAACAGTTAGAACTGGACATGAAACAACAGACTGGTTCCAAATAGGAAAAGGAGTATATCAAGGCTGTATATTGTCACCCTGCTTATTTAACTTATATGCAGAGTACATCCTGAGAAATGCTGGACAGGAAGAAACACAAGCTGGAATCAAGATTTCTGGGAGAAATCTCAATAACCTCAGATATGCAGATGACACCACCCCTATGGCAGAAAGTGAAGATGAACTAAAAAGCCTGTTGATGAAAGTGAAAGAGGAGAGTGAACAAGTTGCCTTAAAGCTCAACATTCAGAAAATGAAGATCATGGCATCCAGTCCCATCACTTCATGGGAAATAGATGGGGAAACAGTGGAATCAGGGGCACACTTTATTTTTTGGGGGGCTCCAAAATCACTGCAGATGGTGATTGCAGCCATGAAATTAAAAGACGCTTACTCCTTGGGAGAAAAGTTATGACCAACCTAGATAGCATATTCAAAAGCAAGCCTTTACTTTGCCAACCAAGGTCCCTCTAGTCAAGGCTATGGTTTTTCCAGTGGTCATGTATGGATGTGAGAGTTGGACTGTCAAGAAAGCTGAGCGCTGAAGAATTAATGCTTTTGAACTGTGGTGTTGGAGAAGACTCTTGAGAGTCCCTTGAACTGCAAGGAGATCCAACCAGTCCATTCTGAAGGAGATCAGCCCTGGGATTTCTTTGGAAGGAATGATGTTAAAGCTGAAAGTCCAGTACTTTGGCCACCTCATGTGAAGAGTTGACTCATTGGAAAAGACTCTGATGCTGGGAGGGATTGGGGGCAGGAGGAGAAGGGGACAACAGAGGATGAGATGGCTGGATGGAATCACTGACTCGATGCACGTGAGTCTGAGTGAACTCCCGGAGTTGGTGATGGAGAGGGAGGCCTTGCGTGCTGCTAGTCTTGGGGCTGCAAAGAGTCGGACATGACTGAGCGACTGAACTGAACTGAGATATATCTCAGTCAGCTGACACTGTCTCAACTCTTTGCTCTGAGTTGTAGAGTGGCATATGACCGAGAGCAATAAATATCTAAAAAAAAAAAACCAAAAAACTATTTCTTGGGACAAAGGAGTTAAATGGTCCTAGAGTCCCATGTTCCCAAGTGCTTCTTTCTTTCACCACCAAGGTCTTCTTGAGGGAACTTCTGACTCTGGAATCTGACTTCAAACCCAGGAATTCTGAATCTGGAATTTTTGAAGTGTCAAGTCTTGGAGCACTCAGGCTCATACATTATGAAATCGGTGGAGCTTTACAGGCAAGGATTTAATCTGGGAAATCTCAGACTGAGTATTTCCTCTTGCAACTATTTCCTGGGTATCTGGCCCTCAGCAGGTTTGTGTGTGAATGACACCACCATCTTCTCTCGTCAGCCAATTATAAAACTGGGTTTATCACCTTCCTGTTTCTTCACTTCTTCTAGCCAGTCATGTATTCCACCATTGATCATTTTTCTACCCTAAGGGAGTGCTCCTAAATATTTCCCAATGGAAAAACAATGTGTATATATGAATGGATACAAATATATTGCAAATGTTACTGATATACATGTAACAGATAACTTATAAATAATCATAATGTCTACACTACTTTATTGAAATTCCATATAGCCAATCAGATCTCATAGATGTATTAGTGATTTTTGCCCAGGTTTTGTGTACAGAGCCAATCAATGGTTGAAGGTGAAGGAAATGGATGACCAATTTTGGTTTCTACAGAGGTGTCAGTTCATGATTTTATTTGTATCAGTGAGTAAGACAAAAGTGAAGCAACCAAGAAGGACATGGTAACTTAACGCAGTATATATGGCTGGTGATATATTTGATGAATTAGAAAACAGTTCTTGAATACGGGCAGAATATTCACTTAATTTTTTGCACTATTTAAAATGTAATGGTACAGATATGATACACTCTTATGTGGAGCCTGAATTGTTCTCTTTTCTTAGCACTTTCTTAAGTCTAAAAAATAACAAAACAGTGTATCAAGGTGGATTTATAGCATTTTCAGATTTCTGTGGGATAAACACTACTGCCACACCTGGTGCCAAGCTATTGATGTGGTATCACTGAATGCAACATTGGGAAGATGTGAAAAGTTGCACAGAGTCACACAGCACTTCTGCCATATGGATACAGTAGATAAGTAGTCTAAGTCAGTTCAGTTCAGTCACTCAGTCATGTCCGACTCTTTGAGATGGCAGCTCACCAGGCCTCCCTGTCCATCATCAACTCCTGGAGTTCACTCAGACTCACTTGAATCAAGTCAGTGATTCCATCCAGCCATATCATCCTCTGTTGTCTCCTTCTCCTCCTGCCCCCAATCTCTCACAGCATCAGAGTCTTTTCCAATGAGTCAATTCTTCACATGAGGTGGCCAAAGTACTGGACTTTCAGCTTCAGCATCATTCCCTCCAAAGAAATTCCAGGGCTGATCTCCTTCAGAATGGACTGGTTGGATATAGAGAAGATAAAAATAATAGAATGAAATCATCTCTCTGGGTCACCCCAGTGCACCAGCCCCAAGCATCCTGTATCTTGTATCGAACCTAGACTGGCAATTCATTTATGGGGAGGGAGGTGGGAGGGGGGTTCAGGATTGGGAACTCATGCACACCTGTGGTGGATTCATGTGAATGTATGGCAAAACCAATACAGTATTGTAAAGTAAAATAAAATAATTTTTTTAATAATAAAATGAAATAAAATAGTAAATACTGTGTTTGGGGATCTATTACCTTTGTTTCTAATATAGTATAGTTTATATAACTTTATAATTTAGGCTTTATTAAAAGTGGTGTGTAACAACGATTTTGTACAGTTCTTGAAAATTTAACAATAAGTACTTATGAGCCAGTGGGAGATGTGTCCAGCACACTGGTGCATTATCTACCCTCCGCCAAGCCCTGCTGCTGCTGCTGCTAAGTCACTTCAGTCGTGTCCGACTCTGTGCGACCCCATAGACAGCAGCCCACCAGGCTCCCCCTAGTTACTCCTATATTACCTAGCCTATGCCCAATGCTTCCTTTCCTGGGCTTTTATGGCAACATATGAACTAACTTAACTGTGACCTACTCTTGACTCCCTTTGAAGCTGGAGGGAGCTTGCACAAGTTTTTGTACGAAACTTCCCTGCTTAAATTTTTTGGCACAGACATAAATAATCTGTCTGCAATGCAGGAGACACGGATTCTATCCCGAGGTGGGGAAGATCCCATGGAGAAGTGAATGGCAACTCACTCCAGTATTCTTGCCTGGAGAATCCCATGGACAGGGGAGCCTGGTGGACTATAGTCCTTGGGGTTGCACAGAGTTGGACACGACTGAGCGACTGATACTTTCACTTCACTTTACTTTTTATTTTGAAGATGAAATTAAATTTTGTTGTTGGGTATACCTTCAAGTTCTGAAAAGTATGTATCTTTTAATTTCACCTCTCAAACACTACCAGATGGATTGTAATGTTCTAGACAAAATAAAGCAAATAAACACAAAACACCCATACACTTACTATCTCCTGGACACTTCACCCTTCCTCACAAATTCTTACATTTTATTTCATTACCTTTTGTCTGCCTACAGCTTTATTCCTCTGAAATGTACTAAAATACTTAAATTCTTGTCTTTGAAACCACTTGATCTACCTTGACTGAGCCAGGTAGACTTTCCTTGTGTTATATCCATGAACAGCCTGTTCACATCTTCAGTCAACATTTTAATAGAAGATTTATTTGATTATATCCTTAAATAGCTTGAGAGTGACTTGTGTAGAAGTAAATTGACATTAGTTTCCTTCAGTGTGCAGGACACTGCTCTAACCACTTTCCATATTTATCTCATTTGCCTAAAGGGACAATTAATATTTTACACATTAGGAAGCAGAAGCTCATAGAGCATATATACACAGTCCAAGGTCGCAAGACTCACAAATGGTGAGCTCAGAATAAAATGCAGAGAAGCATAAAGACAGAGTTGCTTCATGCAACATAACCTGCTTCCTTATTCATCTCCAGATTCCAGGAGCCTGGCACAGTACCCACAATGCTCAGTAACAGTGAAGAATTTCATCCAGAAATTCAGTGGTTCTCAAGTGTCTTCCCTACAGATGAGTGTTACTAGAAGAACTGATTAAACTGAAGGTTCACATGCCTCTTGGCACACCTGCAAAATAAGATTCTACATGCACCAAAAATATTGAGGAACTCTGGCTTAATTGTGTGTGCATTGACTAGCTTTAAAAATTATCTGATATTCTTTCATACTCTGATTCACTGCAGCCTGGTGCACAGTGACACAAAATTACACAGTATTTCTGCCATACAGATACAGTGGACGGAAGCAGCCTTAAGAACAGTGTGAAGCTCCTCTTTCCTTATCTGTGAAGAGTCAGCGAATCACAGGATTTCTAACACAAGATCTAACAGCTTTGTTAGTATCCCCCTGTGCCCACACACTGGCCTCCCCCCAACCCTGAGATGCCTTGTGGTGAAGCCAGTTGGAGTTGACTGTGTTCATCAGTTCCTGACTCCATGTTCATTGCTTTCATATTATTAGCTTGAAATGAGTTTTGATGGGATAAATACACCAAATACACCATGGAAATTGGAAAAGGCTACAAATCAGTCCACCCTCCCCTCTCCCCAATAGCTGGTCTCGATATATTTGCCAGCATGGTATCGGATCACAAACTGAGTACCCGTGGTCACTGTGAAACAATCTTGTTTTAAAGATTGGTGACAGTGTCTCTCTTAGATTTTCTCTGTCTTACATCCTCCAAGTCAGTTGCCAGAAACCTCTTTTTCAAAAATATTACCTTTACAATTTTCCTAGCTCAGTCAGTATTCATTTCCTCATGCTATATGCTTTTTTTTTTTTTTTTTT
>SJYQ01003521.1:218577-229657 GCA_006410935.1 Redunca redunca
ATAGTGGCCATTCATATTACCTTCCCATTTAGAAGCATGTATTTGTTGAAATCAATGTCATTTTTTTCTCTTTGAAGTTGACCTTGCTATTATCATCACATAATCTGAAGATTATTTCCTATCTTATTATTCACTGATTTTAAGATTTCACTAAACAACTAATCCATGTGTTATTACTTTTTGCCACTTCATTTTAGTCAAATTTAAAAGTAAGATTATAGGAGGCAGAAACATTAACTTCACACAGTATTTACTCTTGTCTCTCCATTAGCAAATTTTGTTTTAACTTCATCAAGTCGAAATTATAGTGAACTAAATAGCTTGTTTTAAAGTCATAAAATGTATTTCCCCCTTTGGACACAAGTATTCTAGCTCATTAAAAATGAAATTGTGAAAATTTGAATTCTTTAACCTAGAAAAGAGAAGTCTCATTTTACAAACTGGGTATAAATTCAACCTATAGAGGTAAAAACAATATTTCAAGAGATATTCTTGCCAAATATTCCACTGGTTACAAAGATTGGTTTAAATTTCCTTTCTTTGTGTGTTACTTGAATGGTTTAGATTCTTTGATCACATAAAGCAGATATTAACTTGAGACAACTGTATTTATAAGAGGATAAGCTATTATAATGATATAAAGATTTTCACAGCAGATAATTCAAGAAATTTTAGAAAATGCGGTTAGCTTGCATTGTTGTTTGCTTTTTAGTTGCTCAGTCGAGTTAGACTCGGGGGGCCCCATAAAATATAGCTCTCAGGTTCCTCTGCCCATGTGATTTCTGAGGCAAGAATACTGGAGAGGGTTGTCATTTCCTTCTCTGGGGAATCTTCCCCATCCAGGGATCAAACCCACGTCTGATGAATTGTCAGACAGATTCTTCACCACTGAAGTCACCCAGAAAGCCCCTTACCTAAGTTAAATGGATTAAACTCAGAAGTGGGATGCTAAATGAAAATCCGGAAGAATTCTTTTTCTACTTCTTTCTCTTCCTCTGTCTCTCTGTAGACCAGCTTTTCTGCCACTCAATTCCCACTTTCAGCGATTAGTTCTTCACAACTCCTGCAAAGTTTCCTCTGCTCAAGATACAAGCCCAGCCTGAGACTGAAAACTTTAGTTTCAATTCCAAATTTTCTGTTAAAGGACCCTGACTCCTTTTATACCTAGTATCTAATTATATAACACAAGCATAACTACTGGGGACAGTATTTGCTTTCTGGACTGCATGATGGAGTACTACAAATTTAGAGGTTTATTAATACAGTAATGAGTATTTACCATCTAATAGTTTTTGTGGGTTGGGATTTAAACCATAGCTTAATTGGGTTCTCACAAGGCTGTAATCAAGGTGTTGTCTGGACTACATTCTTTTTTCCTTTCTTCCTCTTTTCCTTCTCTTTGTTTTTATTGAATTATAGGTGATTTATAATGTTGTGCTAGTTTCAGGCATACAGAAAAGTGATCCAGTTTTATAAATATGTAGTGATGGTTTAGTTGCTAAGTCATGTCTGGCTCTTGTGACCCCATGGATGGTAACCTGCCAGGCTCCTCTGTCCCTGGGATTCTCCCGGTAAAAATATAATTACAAAGAGACAAAACCCGAATTAGAGGGAAGGAAATTGCCTAGGATGTCAGTCTCCATTGGGAAATAAAGTATCTGGAGTATTAAAACATCCCTGAGAATATAAAAACAAAAGTATTTCATTTATCAGTACATTGAATAAGAGTCACTATTAAAGGTAGCTGGAAGAATGCTTTGATGTAAGTCACTGAGAGTGGGAAGATAACACCTCTGAGAAGAGTGTTACTTAGGCCGAACTACATCAGAATTGGATGAACTCTGGTACTTCTGTCTGAGCAGAGCACACAAAACAGGTACTGGATCACGGTAGATGACGGAGGGGAGGCCGTGTGCCCCACAAGCATTCTCCACCACGCTCTCACTCTGACCATGCGGCCCTCTCCTGGACATAACACTGCTCCAGTACTAATCTGATGTTTGGTTTCATGTTACCTTTTCTTCTCAAAACAGCCATAGCCTCACTTACATATGATGCAGGCGTGTGTGCTCACTCACCCAGGCGTGTCCAATTCTTTGTGACCCCGTGGACTGTAGCCAGTCAGGCTCCTCTGTCCATGGAATTTCCCAGGCAAGAACACTGGAGTGGGTAGCCGTTTCCTACTCCAGGGGATCTTCCCAAACCAGGGGTCAAACTCATGTCTCTTGTCTCCCGCATCTCCTACTTTGGCAGGCAGATTCTTTACCACTGAGCCACCTGGGAAGTCTCAAAAGCTTTATAACACTGCTACTATTACATATAGTAATAGTAATTACATATTACTACTGCAATTGCATATTAATAATAATTACATATTTCCTCTGTAATTGCATAGTCCTGTAATATTACATATTATCACTACTAGAAATAATATAATAAGAACAACAATAATTTTAAAAGGATTCTTTTCCTTAATAACTCTCATAATATCTCTCCTGCCTAGAGACATTTCTGGTTTTAATCCCCAAATCTTGTGCCTAGAAACCTTTCAGTGTCTGGCTAACCAGGAATATTCATTACTCTAACTTAAACTTAAACAAAAGTACATTTTCATGGTAGTTAGATAGCTGAAATACCAACAATACCTGAAGTCTTTCTATATTTGCATTACCATCATTGAACTAGGTTTTATATAATTATAACCATGCATGGTATCTGGTCCCCTCACTTCACAGCAAATAGATGGGAAAATAGCAGAAATAGTGTCAGACTTTATTTTTCTGGGCTCCAAAATCACTGCAGATGGTGATTGCAGCCATGAAATTAAAAGACGCTTACTCCTTGGAAGGAAAGTTATGACCAACCTAGATAGCATATTAAAAAGCAGAGACATTACTTTGTCAACAAAGGTCCATCTAGTCAAGGCTATGGTTTTTCCAATAGTTATGTACGTATGTGAGAGTTGGGCTATAAAGAAATCTGAGCACCAAAGTATTGATGCTTTGGAATTGTGGTGTTGGAGAAGGCTCCTGAGAGTCCCTTGGACTGTAAGGACATCCAACCAGTCCACCCTAAAGGAGATTAGTCCTGGGTGTTCATTGGAAGGACTGATGTTGAAGTTGAAACTCCAATACTTTGGCCAACTGACGTGAAGAGCTGACTCATTTGAAAAGACCCTGATGATAGGAAAGATTGAAGGCAGGAGGAAAAGGGGATGACGGAGGATGAGATGGTTGGATGGCATCACCGACTCGATGGACACGGGTTTGGGTGGACTCTGGGGGCTGGTGATGGACAGAGAGGCCTGGCATGCTGCAGCCCATGGGGACGCAAAGAGTCAGACACAACTCAATGACTGAACTGAACTGAATGCTATGATAGAGACAAGTAGTATTAGGATGATACTCCCTTTTTCATATTGCTATTTGGTCTTCTTGAAGGTAATAATTTGTATTTATCCCCACTTGTATAATTTGCTATTCACATAGGTTTATTTTGTTTCAAATGCTATATTATTCCATTAAATCACTGTTTTTAATGAAGACCTGTTTTCCATAATCCTTTTCTTTTTTCCTAAACTGACACATTTCTGTGCTTTAAGTCACCAGACTTCACTTTCTTAAGCACATTGTTCTTTCCTCAGAAAAAGTGTGAAAAAAGGATATCTCTGATTCTTTTCATAAAAAAAAAAAGTGGAGTCATACCCTACATTTATACTGAGTGTATATTTTTACTTGGCGTAGTACTCAAGGTTGAAGAATATTTGCCTTCAGAATTTTGAAGATAATTCTCTCTTAGAATTCGTAGTTGCCACTGAGAAATCTGAAATTTTGTAATTCTTACCTTATGTATATGGTATTTCCCCCCTCTCTTTAGATGTTAAGATCTTCCTTTTATCACGGATACTTGGAAATGTTATGATAATTGACCTTGGGGTAGACTTTTTTATTTGGTTATATCAAGCAGTCTGTAGTCCTGCGTACTTTAGCTCCAGAAATCTTCCTGGCTAATTCCCTTTTATTTATATTATTCATCTATTCTTCCTGGGATTTTTTTTTTAACCAGACACAGTTCTCAGATCTGATTCTTAAGTACATTTTATTTCATATTTGTTAACTTTGTGTCTTTTATTCTTCTTTTTCAAACTTATATTTGTAACATTTAATTAACCTATTTTTGCAATATTTTCAAGAGTTCTTTCTTCTTTTCTGACTTTTACTTTCGTAGTACTTTTTCCATATTATTTAGAAAATATTGTATGTATTAACCCTTCTTTATGAGGAGAATAATTATTTGTGGAAGTTTTTGCTTGATTATTTAAAAGATGTATCTCTTTCTTCAAGACTAAATTATCATATTTCTACATTTTTTCCCTGCCTTTTATTTTGATATCTTTCTTCAGCTGTCAGGTGGTCTTTAACTCTCTCTTCTTATATAAGAAGGAGTTATTAAAATATCAGTTTGAAAGCCCTTTATTTACTGGTGGACAATAAACGGGCAGCTGGATCCATTAATTAGGTAGACAGCCAGCTCTTTTGCTGGGTTACTCTTTTCCAAAATACGAATGTGACATATTATTTCTCTGTGGATCTTCACTTTCTCTAGTGATGATACATCCAGTAAGTTTCCCAGGGAAGGATATGGCAGCCTCTGTTGATACTCAGGCTCCAGCAGAAGGCTCCCTGAGTAAATGTTTATCTTCCTTTCTTGTTTTAAACTCTGTGCCTCTCTTGTACCTTTTCCTACTACTGCTGATTTTGAATCTTGTGCATCTGGATGGATTTTTCCAGAAGTAAGCATAAAAGTATAAAATATCCTTATAAAATAGACATCTGACTGCTGGTTTATTGTTTTGTTTTGTTTTTCATTTATTTTATTTTACTTTACAATACTGTATTGGTTTTGCCATACATCAACATGAATCCGCCACGGGTGTAAATGAGTTCCCAATCCTGAATCCCCTCCCATCTCCCTCCCTATACCATCTCTCTGCATCATCTCAGTGCACCAGCCCCAAGCATCCTGTATTCTGCATCGAACCTAGACTGGTGATTCATTTCTTACATGATATTATACATGTTTCAATGCCATTCTCCCAAATCATCCCACCTTCTCCCTCTCCCACAGAGTCCAAAAGACTGTTCTATATATCTGTGTCTCTTTTGCTGTCTTGCATACAGCATCATCATTACCATCTTTCTAAATTCCATATATATGTGTTAGTATACTGCATTGGTGTTTTGCTTTCTGGCTTACTTCCCTCTGTATAATCGGCTCCAGTTTCATTCACCTCATTAGAACTGTTTCAAATGTATTCTTTTTAATGGCTGAGTAATACTCCACTGTGTATATGTACCACAGCTTTCTTATCCATTCATCTGCTGATGGACATCTAGGTTGCTTCCATGTCCTGGCTATTATAAACAGTGCTGCAATGAACACTGGGATACAAGTGTCTCTTTCAATTCTGGTTTCCTCAGTGTGTATGCCCAGCAGTGGGATTGCTGGGTCATAAGGCAGTTCTAGTTCCAGTTTTTTAAGGAATCTCCACACTGTTCTCCTTAGTGGCTGTACTAATTTGGATTCCCACCAACAGTGTAAGAGGGTTCCCTTTTCTCCACACCCTCTCCAGCATTTATTACTTGTAGACTTTTGGATCGCAGCCATTCTGACTGGTGTGAAATGGTACCTTATTGTGGTCTGTTCTGTTTTTAACTCATCCTCCCAACCACCTACCCTCTGGCAACCACCTGTTTATCTGTATGTATAACTTTGTTTCTGATTTTTTTTTCAGATTTTACACGAGTGAAGTCATATGGCATTTGTGTTTCTCTGATTTATTTCACTTAGCATAAAACTTTCCAGTTCCATCCATGTTGTTGCAAAGAACAAGATTTCATTCTCTTTATGTCTGAGTAATATTCCATATAGGGAACTCCCTAGTGGTTCAGTGGTAAAGAGCGTGTCTGTCAATGCAGGAGATGCAGGTTCAATCCCTAGGTCAGGAAGATCCCCTGGAGAAGGAAAGGGCAACCCACTCCAGTATTCTTGCTTGGGGAATCCCAGGGACTGAGGTGCCTGGCAGGCTATAGTCCTTGGGGTTACAGAGTCAGACATGACATAGCGACTAAACAACAGTAACAAAATATTCCATACACTTCTTATATTCTTTGCCCTGGGTGGCAAAAGGAGTGAGTCAAATAGCCATTACAATAATTTTCAAATGATTCCTCTGTTTTCTTCACTCTTTTTTCTTTCTTTCACTTTATTTTTACTCCCACTTTTTGCAGTGTCTTATAACTTTCTGGAGTTCTTCAGAGAAAATTCACTGAAAACTATTCCCATGAACCTGTGCTGTATCCTCTTCCTTACTGTAAATCTGTGACTACTTTTTGACCTGCTTTCCATTTTTCAATGTTTTTTTCCTTGCAATCAGTCTCTACATTATGCCCCATTTCTCTTGATGTATACCATTTTATTCCTTTTATATCCTATTATTTTGTAATGGACTCTGGAGGAATGAAAGACAATCAAATGGCCAACTGACCGTCTCTCGACAGATATAAAGAATATCTTTATTTTAAAATGGCCTCAGTAGTGGCAGAAGTACCGGAAGTATCAGAAGTGCTTTTAGTAGAGGCAGTTGTAATCATTACAACGGTAACACCCCATAGTATGTACTATCGCTACACCGTTAATACCAGTTCATGACACCACATAATTAACATCATCATATAACTTACAGAAACTTTTAGGGACTTTTAATTTTACTTCACTTAATCTTTACAATAGCTATGTGGAAAGGAACAGGCATGTGTCACTGATCATTACCCACATGTCTTACTTTATAGATGTGAAATGTAAGAATCAGGGAGGGTAAATAATTTACTCAACTTTGCTCAACTACTAGGTGCTGTAGAATATTCTATTCAGTCATACTACTTTTCCCAGTATTCATAATTTTCAGAGTGAGTATGAAACAGTAGGTATGAATTTGATTCTAAATATTTCCCAGACTTTTTCTCATCTTGTGAATCTTATAGCAGCCATGGAACATGAATCTTCCCTTCAAAATTTTTTTTTAGAAAATTAGAGTAGTTCAGACATTTTATTATTATTACAAATTCTGAAATAGAGAGAAATTTTCTTATTAAAAGGTTTTACCATAAATTGGATATCTCTAGTAGTCCTCCAGAGAAGGCAATGGCACCCCACTCCATTATTCTTGCCTAGAAAATCTCATGAGTGGAAAAGCCTGGTAGGCTGTAGTCCATGGGGTCGCTAAGAGTTGGACACAACTGAAGCGACTTAGTAGCAGCAACAGTAGTCCTCAGATAAAATATGACTAAAATAAAACAGCTCTTCGCTTTCTCTGGATTTCAGTCATCCTGTTTCAGAATTTTCCCAGGCAACCTTTGATCAACAAGTCAAGCATTTATTTAAACCACCTCACACCGACTTCCTTTCTACTTAGATGAAAATAATGATCATTCAGTAAGTTTGCTTAAAAAGTATTATAATTGTAATAGTAATTATATAATTATAATTATATATATATAATTATTATAATCTAGGACTTGTGGCTAATAGTCTCCATGCGTCCAGTATACAAAGTGTACCAGTCTGTGTCCAGTGTACAAAATGATTGTTCTTTAAAACACTACAATTGGAATTAAAACCCAGATATTATTTATGCTTAATTCAACATTTGCCCTATAATAGCATTCACTTCATTTTTTTATTAGAAAAGGATTTACATTTAAATTCCCTGTCAGTAATAGATCTTTATCTTAAATCTAAGTTCCCTGATAGCACCTCTCCTTCCAAAAAAAAAAAAGAACATGAAGAACATCTTACCAAATATTGAAACCAGACCATCTGATTTTCTTTCCTTCCTGTTCTTCTTCCATGAAAAGAATACATTTGGTCTGACTTAATGTCTCAGAGATGTGTCTCACCCCAAAATTATTGGCTGTTATCCAGGCAAGTTTCTTGCAACGATGTATGATTTCAGAGTTTAAATGCAATCCTTGTCTGGAGGGAAATTTCATGGTTGAGAATCAAACGATTCTTAATTCCTTCCGGGAAGACAAGCTTCTCTGCAAGTCTGGTTCAGTTCTTACCTCCATCGTCTACCACAAACACACATATCCATGCAACTCCTGGGACATATCATTCCTTCCCCAGGGTGTTGCCAAGAGACTTGGATTACCTCGCACAGCAAAGAGTAAAAAGATCAGGTACTAAGGTATTGCATAGCACAAAAACCATTCAATGATGATTTATTTTTGTCTCAGTTTGGAATATGCTTGTTTCCATGAGTTGCTTTCAATAATAAAATGTTTATGAAATACATTGGGAATGCCAACTCAGTTGTGTACATTTTATGCTTTTAAAAGTAGAAGATGCTTATGTGGCAATTATCATGAACTTTGTAGAGTCATGAGTTTAAAAGACATTTGAAAAAGCTGTCTAGTTTCATCCCTAATTTTGTCACTGAGCAGCATGACCTCTTGCCAAGGTATACAGCAGTGACATTGCCCTCTCATAGGTGTGGAAAAGTGCTAGAAATCTACCTTTCCAGATATCTTTCTTCAGACCTCAGAGCAAATAGAAAGGGCTATGGAGAATTTTGAATCCCAACTGAAGCTCTGTAAATTTTCACATTACCACCTATAGAGTGTGAATAAAAATATAGACAGATCTGTAAAGATAAAGGAGATAAGGCACATACCCTATCATAGTTCCATATAATAACGGTTACCAGCTCTTTCCCTTCATTTTCTTCTGGTTTGTTTTGTTCTCTTTCCCTTTTGAATTATTTTAAGAGAATAGCTTCAGAGAAAGTCGTGGTTTTCCACCACAGGATGAGGTTAAATGTAGGGATCCCATGTAAGGATAAATGACTGCCTAGAGAAGAGACACACTGCTTCACAGCCGATTTTTGTCACCTGGTCATCATCAGGAAGTGTGCGAATGTCAAAGGAACATTGGACCACTTAGAGCCAGAAAACGATGTGTACACTCCAGATGTATGGTTGCTCCTCCTGTTTCTCTATGCAATTGTGCCCAACAAGGAAGGTTGATCTTGATTCTTACCTATAAACCCATCAAGTTCGTGGGAGAGTCTGCCCTTCTGCTAATCCCACATCCTGTTTTCCCTCTTAAATGAGATCTTCTGTTTGGTTCTCAGAAGACAATCCTCACATGCTTGACTTTTATACATCTTTTCTGTCTATTTTCCATTATGAGGGTGAAAAAGATCAAAGTTTATGGCATGGGAAGTTACTGTGTAATGGTACATAGTTTCAGCATTGCAATATAAAAAAAGTTCTGAGACGGCGAGGATGGTTGCACAATAACCGAACAGTGCACTGTATGCTATTTTAAGTGGTTAAAATGGTACATTTTATGTTATCCATACTTTACTACAATCAAGACGTTTTACAACTTTCTGACCAAAGGGAACAAAGATAATCTGATATGGATTGACTTATGTGTTCCCAACATCATGTTTGGGAAGTGGTCATGAATAGATTTTTTCCACCTCTCTCATGAAAGGAAACCTTACTTTACTCCTCAACACATGAATCTGCTGCTAACCACAAACGTGCTGAGTCTCATTTCTTTTGGAATCATTAAATCAAAATGATTAATAAATACTGTTCCCTTTTTCAAAACAATCTGTTACATGCTATTTAGAGAAAGCTATATTTGGACTATAGAGCATGACCTAAGTTTGAGAAAAATGACGAATTTTGACACCAATACTATCATTTAGAATGAGCAAAACTTTTCACACTACTGTTTATAAGTAATAGAGTCCACCAAAAGAAATGAGAATTTTTAAATTTACTTTTAAAAAAATATACTTTATATATAACTATCTCTTGTAATTAAACAAGAGAATTTAACAATAAATAGTAAAAATGTACTGAGTTGGCCAAAAAGTTTGTCAGGTTTTTATGTATTCTATTATGGAAAAGTCCAAATGAATCTTTTGGCCAACACAATATTTTGCAATGATAATTTTTTAGTTAAAATCAATTTTCTAAATGTTCATAACTAAATCAGCTTATAAATCCACTATTCAGTTAAAATGGAAAATAAGGCAAAAAGAGAAGGAAAATGTTTCCCACTCATGAGAAAGAAGAGAAAAATAATAAGGATTCAAAGATTCCTGGGTTTGCCTTAACGCTAAAGAGTTAAGATGTAGAAAATAGGATTAAAAACTAATATTCTCTCATGAAATTAAATGGAGAATGTGTGCTAGTAAGGAGAGAATATCTTAATAAAGACTGGAAAAACATATCAGAATATCCACATATAATAATATCAGTTCAGTTCAGTTCACTCTCTCAGTCGTGTCCGACTCCTTGTGACCCCATGAATCGCAGCACACCAGGCCTCCCTGTCCATCATCATCTCCCGGAGTTCACTCAGACTCACGTCCATTGAATCAGTGATGCCATCCAGCCATCTCATCCTGGGTCGTCCCCTTCTCTTCCTGCCCCCAATCCCTCCCAACATCAGAGTCTTTTCCAATGAGTCAACCCTTCGCATGAAGTAGCCAAAGTACTGGAGTTTCAGCGTTAGCATCATTCCTTCCAAAGAAATCCCAGGGCTGATCTCCTTCAGAATGGACTGGTTGGATCTCCTTGCAGTCCAAGGGACTCTCAAGAGTCTTCTCCAACACCACAGTTCAAAAGCATCGATTCTTCGGTGCTCAGCTTTCTTCACAGTCCAACTCTCACATCCATACATGACTACTGGAAAAACCATAGCCTTGACTAGATGGACCTTAGTTGGCAGAGTAATGTCTCTATTTTTGAATATACTATCTGAGTTGGTCATAACTTTTCTCCCAACGAGTAAGCGTCTTTTAATTTCATGGCTGCAATCACCATCTGCAGTGATTTTGGAGCCCCCCAAAGTAAAGTGTGCCACTGTTTACACTGTTTCCCCATCTATTTCCCATGAAGTGATGGGACCAGAAGCCATGATCTTTGTTTTCTGAATGTTGAGCTTTAAGCCAACTTTTTCACTCTCCTCTTTCACTTTCATCAAGAGGCTTTTTAGT
>SJYQ01003521.1:231010-245907 GCA_006410935.1 Redunca redunca
AAGGAAATGGCAAACCAATCCAGTATTCTTGCCTGGGAAATCCAGTGGATAGAGGAGCCTGGTGGGCTACAGTTCATGGAGTCTCAAGAGTTGGACATGACTTAGGGACTAAACCACCAACCACCACATATGCTGTAAAAGCATAGTACATTATATATAGTTATATATAGTGTACCTAATTGTATAGTTAAGAATATATATCATGGAATATGTAATACATAAGAATATATATTATACTTAAGAATTTATTTTTGTTTGGTCTCTGAGTCATGTTCAATGCTTTTGTGATCCCATGGACTGTGGCCCACCAGGCTCCTCTGTCCATGGGATTTCCCAGGCCAGAATTCTGGAATGGGTTGCCATTTCTTTCTCCAGGGGATCTTCCACATGCAGGGACTGAACCCTGGTCTCCTGCACTGGCAGGCATATTCTTTACCAAAGAAATCCATAGTTAGGAATAAACACACCTACACACAAACACACACACACATGCATATATATATATATATATATATATATATATATATATAGTTACTCAGTCGCATCAGACTCTGTGACCCCATGTACTGTAGCTTGCCAGGCTCCTCTGCCCATGGGATTTTCCAGGCAAAAATACTGGAGTGGGGTGCCATTTCCTTCTCCAGGGGATCTTCCCCACCCAGGGATCAAACTCTGTTTCTCCTGCATTGTAGCCAGATTCTTTACGTCTGAGCCACCAAGAAAGCCTATATGTATATATATACACACACATATGAATGTGTCGACTATTCCATTGCAATAATACAGTTCTACTAAAAGAGTAAGGGTGTGCAGAGAAACAGTTGCCATATAATGCAATCTCATTTTACATCATTATGCAACAAGCTTAAGAGATTCAATGACTTCCCCAACTTCAAATGCCTTGTGAGTGGCACTCAGGGCTAATATCTGCAAACTAATTCTCATTGCACTGCACAATATGATTCTCCTATGAAAGTCCATAACTTCTACAGGAAGAAATGGTAGAATCTCCTCTCTTACTGAGTTAAATAAAAAGAAAAAACAGCTTTCTTGGATATCTTAATATTCAAAAGAATTTCGATTAAATATGAGATGTCAATAAACTAATCATGTATATTAATTCATATGTCTTTTAATACTGAAATATTTTTGATCTCATTAATAGTCATTTAATTGCATAGAAATGAAATGAATAGCAACAGAAATACCTCCAAAACTTGAGCTTTCCAAGGAAAAGTAAGTTTCTGTGTAGCATAAGATATTTTATCTTTTGTTGTGGGAGCTGGGGCATGCTGTGTGGCATGTGGGAACTTAGTTCCCAAACAAGGAATAAATCCCTTGCCCCTTGCATTGGAAGCACAAAGTGTTACCCCTTGGGCCACCAGTGAAGTCCCAAGATATTTTAGAGTAATTAATAGCTTCTTCGAAGCAGAGGAGAAAGACTTGGACCCAATTACATGACCTATTTTCACACATGACTCGATGTTATGGTTTGGATGTTCTGGTTCATCCACCTTTACCCAGCTGACTCCCAAACAGTGTTAACAACCTCTTTGGAAACCAGTGTTAACCTCTTTGGGTGCTTATCTGGTTTACACATCCAGTAGTAAAGTGGCAGCTTTTTGCTCTTTTTACTTCAAGTTGTTTTTCTTTCACTATTTGTCCCCAAAGATGTAGCACTTGCTTTTACCCCTGCCTTAAATGTTTCCCACGAGGCCCCTGAAAAACTGCCATGTTTTCGTGATTTAGCTTTCAGTTCAACTCTCACTGTCTCAGAAAAAAAGTCATTCCTCTGCCACCTTCATCTCAGTTTCTGCTTTCCAACTTTTCTGTAATTGGTCACCTTTTGCCTCCATGTAGTACTTTTAATTCAAAATTTATGTTTTTAAATAAGAATCCCCTCTAGGCACAGTCTAAACATACATCTTCCAGCTGCTATTTGCTTGATCCCACTTCCTCCACCTTCTGTAAGACAGTCACTCTTCCAACCAAACCACTGGCTCTAAGCTCCCATTGGCTTTCAAATCTCAGTTGCTCCTGAATTACACTCCATAACATCTAATGATGCCCACAAGGCTGGTTTTTTTTTTTTTTTGTTTGTTTGTTTGTTTTTGTTTTTGTTTTTTGGCTGTGCTGTGTTTGCTGTGGACTGTGGTCTTTCTCTAGTTGCGGAGCACATGCGTTGAGCAGTTGAGACACGGGGGCTTAGTTGGCCCTCAGCATGTGGAATCTTGGTTCTCCAGCCAAGGATCAGACCCAAGTACCATGCATTAAAAGGCATTTTATTAACCACTAGACCATGAAGGACATCCTAAGCCATTTTACTTAAGAACATCATCTCATTTGTTCAAGAGAAGCCTATACTCCACTAAGATTTTATGTGAGCTGCTATAAGAGCTACTATCTCAAATTGTGTAGAAGGCTTGGAGGAGCCACCCCACGTACGAGGTCAGGAGCAACAGTCTGGAGGAGCCACCCTCACGTCCGAGGCCAGGGTCGGGGGCTGGGAGGAGACACCCTGCGTCCAAGGCCAGGGAAGGTGGCTGGGAGGAGCCACCCCATGCCCGAGGCCAGGGGCGTTGGCCGGGAAGATCAACCCATGCCCAAGGAACGGTGGCTGCGCTGGTACAAGAGGGCCTAGAGGAGATATCCCACATTGAAGGTCAGGAGGGGCGGCAGTGAGGAGCTACCTCTCATCCAAGGTAAGGAGCAGCGGCTGTGCTTTGCTGGAGCAGCTGTGAGGAGACACCCCATGCCCAAGGGAAGACAAACCCAAGTAAGATGGTAAGTGTTGCAAGAAGGCATCAGAGGGCAGACACACTGAAACCATACTCACAGAAAACTAGTCAATCTAATCACACTAGGACCACAGCCTTGTCTAACACAGTGAAACCAAGCCATGCCTGCAGGGCAACCCAACACAGGCGGGTCACGGTGGCCAGGCCTGACAGAATGTGTCCACTGGAGAAGGGAATGGCAAGCCACTTCAGTATTCTTGCCTGGAGAGCCCCATGAACAGTATGAAAAGGCAAAATGATAGGATACCAAAAGAGGAACTCCCCAGGTCATTAGGTGCCCAATATGCTACTGGAGGTCACTGGAGAAATAACTTCAGAAAGAATGAAGGGATGGAGCCAAAGCAAAAACAATACCCAGTTGTGGGTGTGACTGGTGATAGAAGCAAGGTCCGATGCTATAAAGAGCAATATTGCATAGTAACCTGGAATGTCAAGGCCATGAATCAAGGCAAATTGGAAGTGGTCAAACAAGAGATGGCAAGGGTGAACGTTGACATTCTAGGAATCAGCGAACTAAAATGGACTGAAATGGGTGAATTTAACTCATATGACCATTATATCTACTACTGCGGGCAGGAATCCCTCAGAAGAAATAGAGTAGCCATCATGGTCAACAAAAGAGTCCAAAATGCAGTACTTGGATGCAATCTCAAATATGACAGAATGATCTCTGTTCATCTACAAGGCAAACCATTCAATATCATGGTAATCCAAGTCTATGTCCCAACCAGTAACACTGAAGAAGCTGAAGTTGAATGGTTCTATGCAGACTTACAAGACCTTTTAGAACTAACACCCCCAAAAGATGTCCTTTTCATTATAGGAGACTGGAATGCAAAGGNAGTATATTCAAAAGCAGAGACATTACCTTGCTGACTAAGCTTCGTCTAGTCAAGGCTATGGTTTTTCCTGTGGTCATGTATGGATGTGAGAGTTGGACTGTGAAGAAGGCTGAGCGCCGAAGAATTGATGCGTTTGAACTGTGGTGTTGGAGAAGACTCTTGAGAGTCCCTTGGACTGCAAGGAGATCCAACCAGTCCATTCTGAAGGCGATCAGTCCTGGGTGTTCTTTGGAAGGAATGATGCTGAAGCTGAAACTCCAGTACTTTGGCCACCTCATGCGAAGAGTTGATTCGTTGGAAAGACTCTGATGCTGGGAGGGATTGGGGGCAGAAGGAGATGGGGACGACCCAGGATGAGATGGCTGGATGGCATGACGGACACGATGGACGTGAGTCTGAGTGAACTCTGGGAGATGGTGATGGACAGGGAGGCCTGGGTGCTGCGTTTCATGGGGTTGCAAAGAGTCGGACACGAATGAGCGACTGAACTGAACTGAACTTAATAAATTTTTAGTGAAAGTGAAATCTTTCAGTTGTGTCCGACTCTTTGCGACCCTATGGACTGCAGTCTATCAGGCTCCTCCATCCAAGGGATTTTCCGGGCAAAAGGACTGGAGTGGGTTGCTATTTCCTTCTCCAGGAGATCTTTTTGACCCAGGTATCAAACCCAGGTCTCCCACATTATAGGCAGATGCTTTACCATCTGAGCCACCAGGGAAGTCACCAATAAATTTTTAAACGTTTAAATAAAGGAATTTATCTGTCACAGAGTGGTAGAAAATAAACCAAATTATTTAGCCATAATCTTTGGAGAGTCATTAGAGAGCTTCTCATTTCTTGAGAAAGCAAACAAGAAATTCAACATTTAGCTTGTATTCAGTATGCATTCGTTGTTACTTACTGAGCATACTTCATCCGCTCTAACTCCCCTATGTCATTATGCTCATGAATCTAGAAAACCTATATAAAACCAACACCAGGGATGCATTTTGAGTGGCTTGGGGAAATATTTTTAGAATCTTGTATTAAAAGGCACGGAATAGAATAGTGTTGCTCCGTGTGGAGTGGCAAATCACTTGTATTTTGTGCACATGAAAATGTTGACATAAGCTTGGTAGAATACTCTTTAGCTATCTGGGAATAAGAAGGACTGTTAATACATTAGATATCATTTGTCTCCCAACCCCACCTCATGCCTAATTACACTGTATAGAAAGTTAAGTAGGCCCTGAACTAAGAGATGTGGAATCACAGGCAGCATAATCCTATTATGATTTTCCCCAGCACAGCATAGTTGTTCTTTTTTTTTCTTTCCTGATAATGCAAAGAACTTCATAATTATACATTTTCTGCCACTGAAAGAGCAAGTGTGTAATTATACAGTTCAAATGCAATAGTTCTGGTTACTGTTCAAATACATGTAGCTACATGGGATTAAAATGTATTTAATGCTAATTACATAGAACTGTGATGAGACCTATGACTGCTCTTATGGTGAATATGAAATGTGTAGGTGTCGTTGACCTGATTTTTATGTGAGGGTAGTGTCTATCCTTGTGTGCAACTTTGCACAACCATTCTGTTAGTGTGATGCTCTTGATATTTTAACACCAACATTACAAACAGTATACAATGAAGTAATGAAATCCACACTAGAATTGATTTGGGGTAAATAGTATATATTTATTACTTGAGTATATTGGTGTGGTTTTTTTTTTTGTTTTACACTATGTTTGATTACAGGGTATTTAATATAATTCCCTGTACTATACATTGGATCTTGTTTGTCTGTTTTACGTATAGTAGTTTTCTTCTGTGTTTCTTTTAACTGATTTTTTTTTGTCGTTCAGCAGGAACCATCAAGTAATCTCACCAATGACCAGCAGATGGTGCTGCATTGAATAATGTGTTTTCAACTGTCAATGAATGCTAGAAAGTTTGGAGATGGAGTACCTCTGAGAAATACTCACGTCCAGCCTCTCATTTTGCAAATGAAACTACTCACAAACAGAGAGGTGATACCATTTCTACAAAAACGCTTTAGAGACAAATGCCTGATTTGGCATTCAAATCCTGGTGTGTTTAAAACATGCTATTCTATCTTTCCTTGTGATTGTGGCTTCATTGCATCAGAGGAAGAGAAGCAGGAGGATAATGGTCAAATTTTAAATCTTAGCTGGGACACACTAGCCGTGTGATCCTGGGCACATCATTTATCCATTTCGCTCTTAGTTTCCTTTGTGGAAATAAAAGGGGCGGGGATTAAAAGCAGACCTGGGCTTCCCAGGTGGTGCAGTGGTAAAGAATCTGCCTTCCAGTGCAGGAGACACAAGAGATACAGGTTCAATCCCTCAGTTGGGAAGGTCCCCTGGAGTAGACAATGACAACCCACTCCAGTATTCTTGCCTGAAAAATCCCATATACAGAGGAGCCTGGCAGGCTACAGTCCATGGGGTTGCAGAGTCAACCACAACATACACACTTAAAAGCACACTTACCGTATAGTTTTCTTTTTTGCTAAATTGTAAAAGTTCTATGTAAAATAGTTAATAATTGTCTATATAGCAGATTTTCCAGACATATTGGTCCCATGTGAATTTAAGGGATCATACGTGTTCCATCATTTTTACAATCCTAAAGCTTTGCTTACATAGAATATTTTGTTCTATATTTAAGATGAGCAACCTTTTGATGTCAGGAGTTTATGCTCCAAGACAGATATTCAAATACAGAGCTATAGAAAAACAGTAAAATGTAAGTACTCCAAATAATCACAGAGGCCACTGCTGTGGAAGAGGGAATATGGCTTTTTCAGCCTGGCCAGGGCAGGCAGGGGGACACTGCAGATATAATTGAATCACAAGTGGGCTACTTAAACTTCTTAGGACTTGGCTTTTAGACTGTTTAGTGAAAAAAAAAAGTGAAGTCACTCAGTCGTGTCCAACTCTTTGCAACCCCATGGACACCAGGCTCCTCCGTCCATGAGATTTTCTAGACAAGAGTACTGGAGTGGGTTGCCGTTTACTCCTTGCCTTTCCTTATTCTTCACGAGTCTCATTCAGTTTCTGCGTTCTTCTCCTATTCACCAATATTATTACCTCCTAATAGATTTTGGTGTGATGTGCATTCTGAAGCTATTCTTTGTCAATAATTAGGTCTGTGACTTTAGTTCCTTTCCTGTTGTGGCCCTAGTGTATTTCTGTGCAAAGTGAAGGGCTGTACTAGATAGATGATTTCTCTTTGAAACTCTGTAGTTCTATTTTTACCCCTGTAGTCTTATGTGACAAACCCTCTCCCCTACACACACACACACACACACACACACACACACACACACACACAATTTGGCATAACTCTCCCCCAATGGGTCTCACAGCCCCCTAAAATGCCTGTATTATTTTTGTTGTCTACTAGATTTTGTAAACGAGGTCCTGTCTCACAGTGACAGTACTCCTGCACATGACTTGCACCCAGTGAGACATTAGCAAACAAGATGCAAGCAGAGGCTTAATAAGCACTCTCATATTGGATGTGGCATTTAGCACAATTTCTTCTGCAGTCCTGAGATCACCGTGCAGAGAAGCTCACACTAGCCTTATGCAGAAATGCCAGGGAACCCAGGTAACAGCCAGAACTCAGACACCAGACATACACTTCACCCCAGCCGTTTAAGCCCCCACCTGAGGCCCCAGACCACGGTGTTGTCCCTGCTATGTCCAGCCAAATATATGATCGGTAATTGTGAGCAAATAAAGCGGCTGAGGTTTTCAAGCTATTAAATCTTGAGATGGTCTGTTACACGTCAATAGATAACTGAAACACTAGGCAGCCTTGTGGCTTGCCGTTAGCTCAGCAGCTCTGAGCCCCCACTCCCTCGTGTGTAAGTGATGCATAATAATGGAACCAGTGGCACAGGAATAACAGTGCTACATGAAAGAACGCAAGGGAAAGAGACGGTGACCGGCACTGAAGATCTTGGCGCTAGTTATTACTAAAGGAAAACACTGTCATCATCCGATGGATTTGGCTCCAAAAGTCTCACTCAAGTAAAATGAAGGATTGACTATTGTTAGGAGGTTAACAAAGTAACTGGGATATACCTGCATAGCTGACGAATGGGAATTCCAGGGTGGCTGCAGTGATCCATATATGACCCATTTCCAGCTGTTGTTTAATGTACTCTGGTGGCTTTTCTCCTCTGTTGCTTAAATAATTATGGGAATAATTCTGAGACCCTCAGCTCTCTGGGACTTCCAAGAACCTCATGAGTACTTGACAATTGCTTCCCCAGCTCTGCTGGGGGGACTAATCCAAGAGATTGCTGATCACATAGGGACACTTTGGCTCTTTGGTTCCTGAGAAGGGGTCTCCTGGTATTATTTCCAGCCTAATTTTTCCCTCTTCATCTTCCTTTTTGCTCTTCCCTTCCCTCTAATTCGTTCACTCCAACCCCATTTCCATCAATTACAAGAACTTTACACCTGCCTTCATTTGAAATCTTGGGCCAGGTGAGGGAACAAGGCTGGGTAGTTGCTAACCATATTTTGTCCAGATTTCTCTGTTTTCTGGTTATATTATCATGGTGTTTTGCTGTGCTACAATTTGCTATCATCATCATAGCAAATTATCAAATTTCATGGACAGAGGATCCTGGCAGACTACAGTCCATGGGGTCACAAAGAGTCAAAACGTGGCTGAGCAGGTACATGCCATGTCTCACATGCTTAATTTTTTACAGATTTTTATATATTGTATGAACAGATTGTATACTATGTATACATATGCAATAAAAGGTATGCATTACTATTACACATGCTTTAGATATTAACAATTACCTCTCAAATGGAGTAAATCATATGCCCAAAATAGTACAATAAGAGCTGAACTGGAACAGATCACTATCTCTCACTGATGACGTTTTCCCCATATGTGCAATGGGGAAATTTTACATACCTCCTATGGGTCATCATGAGGGTTATGAGTAATAATACAGGCGAGTAACCTATGATAGTGTTTGTTATAGAACTATGATGCCTTTACCTCTTCTTATTCTGGAAAATACCCCTTATCTGAATTTCAGGACCCCATTAGTGGTACTGTATCCACCCTTCCCGGGTGGCCCTAGTTGGTAATGAACCTGTCTGCCAATTCAGGAGATACAAGAAATGCAGTTTCAGTCCCTGGGTCGTGAAGATCCCCAAGAAGAGGAAATGGAAACCCACTTCAGTGTTCTTGCCTGAAGAATCCCGTGGACAGAGAAGCCTGGTGGGCTACAGTCCATGGGGTGGCAGAGTCGGACAGGACTGAAGAGACTGAGCACGCATCCACATGAGATGCTCCTGTAATAAAAAACTGTGAAAGACTCCACATTGAGTCCTTTTAACAACTCAACCCTCTGCAATACATATCCAAATTACCTAATATATGTGTGATAAAATGAATACTTGCATTTTGATTTTCTGAGTTGAATGTAAATTAGTAACCTGGATGTCTCTTCTGCTGCAACCACCAAGCTCTAGAGTTCCCCAAGTCTCCTGTGTATTGTCACCACTCGATAGATCATTCTTGAGTTACTTTTTATCCCTACAGTAAATTAGATTGAAAGACTGCTAGCACTGTTCAGCACACCCATGAGACAACTGTAACTTGATCAGGGTTATGCAGCCAATCAGTAATGGAAGGAAGGAGAGGCAGGAGACCTCAGCACAGAGTATTATTAGACCAATGATAAGGTGTTACTTGGTCCTTAGGGGAAGCAAGACATCAAGCAGATATTGAAGTGAGTAACAGGATGCACTTTCCTAAATCATATTGTTGAGAATCTCTTGGGAAACCAAGCATCATGGACAATGGTGCTGTGTAACATGGAAACTGAAGCTGCACTGCTGAGCCAACAGGGATTTTTTGTTTGTTTGTTTTTTTCCTCTATCTTTTGGTAGCCATTCTTTGGTTAGCTTGGATCAAGGAAAGGAACCAGAAAAAAGCCCTCCATAGGCTAGTCCAGAGATTTTCCTATACTACCTGTGTGCTTCCAGAGTTTTGTAGAATCAAAAACTCTGAGGGTTAGAGTTTGGTATTATCTAGTACTGTTGCCTGGAAAATCCCATGGGCAGAGGAGCCTGGTAGGCTGCAGTCCATGAGATCACTATGAGTCGGACATGACTGAGCGACTTCACTTTTACTTTTCACTTTCATGCATTGGAGAAGGAAATGGCAACCCACTCCAGTGTTCTTGCCTGGAGACTCCCAGGGATGGTGGAGCCTGGTGGGCTGCCGCCTATGGGGTCGCACAGAGTCAGACTTGACTGAATCGACTTAGCAGCAGCAGCAGAACGACCACATCACAATATTCAAGCCACTTCTGTAATAATTCCTTTGACAGATGGTTAGTCTCTACCTGAGCATGTTCCTTATCAGAAAACTCACTGCTGCTATTGCTGTTCAGTTGCTGAGTCGCATCTGACCCTGTGACCCCATGGCCCCTCTGTCCTCCACCATCTCCTGGAGTTTGCTCAGATTCATGTCTACTGAGTCAGATACCATCCAATCATCTCGTGCTCTGCTGCCCCCGTCTCCTTTGCCTTCAGTCTTTCCCAGCTTTGAAGTCTTTTCCAATGAGTTGGCTCTTTGCATCAGGTGGCCAAAGTATTGGAGATTCAGCAAAGCCCTTCCAATGATTACTCAGGGTTGTTTTCTTTAGGATTGATTGGTTTGATCTCGTTGCCATCCTGAAGACTCTCAAGAGTTTTCTCCCGTACTTGTGCTGCAGGAAAATCATTATCACCTAAGTAACTTGTTCATTCCTTTCAATTTTTCTAGCTCAATAGATACCTTGCCATCCTTAAATTTTATCCATTTTCTCCTCCATTGTTATCTTTTGTGTTATTAATGGATCATCAGATATTTAACTCATAGAATCATAATTTTTCCTTGTCTTCACCATGTCTTGTATTTTTCATGTCTTCTAATCCTTAGGGGAAACATCTACAGTTCTTCCAATCATTTATTTTTTCCTCATACTATTTTTTTATGTATGATGGTTTTGAATTCCCTCATTAATGTGATTTCAGGAAATGGAAAGAACACACACCATTTGGTTCAGATCTGGCTCCATTTCAGCTACAGGAATGGATGTTGGACATGTTATTTAATGGCATGTTATTTAATGGCATCTATTAGATGGTATCACTGATGTGTGATGGACATTAACTTGGGCAAACTCCCGGGAGATGGTGAGGAAAAGGGAGACTTGGCATGTTGCAGTCTGTGGGGTCATAAAGAATCAGAGATGACTTGGCGATGAAACAACAACAATGTTATTTAAATTTCACATTTCTGTTTGTTCTTCTGAAAAATGACACAACGTTTTTAATAGATGGATGCTTCCAACAGCTGTCCAACAGGCTTGCACCTTTATTTGAATCTGGACAACCATATCACATGGTTGACTGATTAGAAACTTACTCTGACTAATTATAAATTTTTTGCTTTCTATTTTTGTGCTTTGAACTTCCCACCTTATATTTATATAATTGGTAGTCAGATCTAAATACAAATCTTTTCACTTTTCTCAAGTTTTAACTTGGTAGATTCGGTCCATTTTTCCAGAAATAGATTCAAAAATTCTTTAGATTATTTCTATCCAGACAGCTTTGTGATACTGGCTCATATTTTCTAGTGGATTATATGATAGGCTATATTATATGATAGGACTTCCCAGGGGGCTCTAGTTGTAAAGAACCCACCTGCCAATGCAGGAGATATAAAAGACATGGGTTCCACTTCTGGGTCAGGAAGATCCCTTGGAAGAGGGCGAGATAACCCACTCTAGGATTCTTCCCTGGAGAATCCCATGGACAGAGAAGCCTGACACTTCGTAGGGTCACAAAGAGTTGAATGCTACTGAAACCACTTAGCACACAGCACACATGTATGATAGGTTATCTCATGCTTGACCAAGACCATGGACACTAAGTGCAGGCCTCGCATAGGTCCCTGGTGCAGTCTCAGGTTGCGCTCTATCTCCAGCCAGTCTTAGCAATGTGCTGCAGTGTTGCAGGGGGAAAATGTTGTGCCTGAATTCATGACTGCATCTCATAAGTAGTTTAGAATATACTTCATGTCTATGTGAAATGAGCAGATAATTAGCCAACAGCAGGACTTTTGTTTGAATTTGATCATCATGGCTCTGGCTATTAAAATGGAAATCTCATTATTGATCTCTGGATTTCTCTAGCTGTGTTTTGGAACCAGTAGTGCAACCAATGCAATTCCTTCGGTTTATAACACATCAGCTTTTCTGCTACCCCTACTCCAGTATATCAACCATATGGGAGTTATCAGACCTGCCTGTGAGAGTGAGATACATCCATGACTTTGTTGTTTACTCTTCCACTTGGCTTTGCAAGTGATTTTTCTTGAGTTTTACTGAGACATTTGCAGTAGCCAAAGCATTCCAAGGTTAATTTCTAACTAAGATTGTACATATTCATCTGACTTCTTTTAGGTCCTTTGAGGATAAGCCTAAAGATAGCTTGTTTGATTTTGGTTTTCTACATCCTCTCTCAGGGTAACTATGAATACAAATATTCTCTCAAGATCAATAAACTAAGCTTGTGATGCTATGTTATGACATATTATCTGGTCTCCTGATCTTTTAAAACCTAATAGCTGTTTCTCTATGATATCTTGCTTCTGGTCTGATCATATTTATAGTTTTCCTTTACTATCACCACTGTCTTTAAAAAATGTTTTATGTGTTATTTGGTCTTTAAAACCTTGTTTTCTTTCTGTAAACCTCAACAACTCATCTAATTCCAATATCTGGGACCCTAGCCATCCTATAAATTTTTCTTCGATCAAATTTATGGCATGCAGAAAGTGAGTTGAGTGTTGAATTCTGAACTGACTTTAAATAACTTAAGTCACTACGAGGAGAGGATTGGTTACTAGAGTAGAAGTTAGCTGTGTCTGACATCCCCAACCTTCTCCCTCTTACCTCTGCCCTTGAACATTCCTGCCCTCTAGGCCTTTCAGATGTTTATGGACAGAACTATGCCAGTTGATCCCAAACTCATTTGCACAAGGATGATGATGCTTTCCAAAGTGGCCTGGGGCTTAAGGAGAGGAATTGCATGCTACACAAAAAGGAAGAACATTAAACGACGTTAATTATGCTAGAGCACTAGTTTCTAGGTCTCATGATTGCTATAAAAGAATTATAGGCAACTGCCTTTCAAATCTTGTCATATGAGATTCTGTGGGAGAAACCTGCCAGAAGAATCATTTTTTCAAGGAAACCTTCTTTGATAATCTATGTGCTATATACGAGGCATATTTCTGTCATATTTTCCATGACAATATTTAATACGTTAAAAGATAAAATCTGTAGAAAGCAACTAAATACAGACTGTGCTTCAATCTGAAAGAAGTCTTTTTTAAAGGACTGCTTTTATAAATATAGTGTCATGATTGGAACGGAAAAACCTTTATTTATGGACAAGGTAGGCTGGCTTGCATAAGAAAATCTTTATTGTTTTTAAAGGCTTAAGATATTTTGCTAAAAAAAAAATGTAATATTCAACTACAGTCTGCTTTTCAGTGCTTCCCAGTGTATAACTGAACCCTCTAGATTGTTATTAAACAAGTGTAAAATCATTTACAATTGTATGTGTCTCTGGTTCTCTGTGTACTTAAAACTATTATTCAGATATATTAGCTCATTTGATTAGCATAACAACTCTGTAAAGTGGTTATTATCACCTGCAGTTTATAGATGAACAAAACTGTCTTAAGAGTGGTCAAGTGACTTGTCAGAGGTCATTCAGGTAATCAACCAACAGAGTTGAGAGTCAAATCTGTTTTCTTGCCTCTCAATCCAATGTTATTTTAATTCTACTGGCTATCTATTTAGGGAAAGGTCTTTTTAAGGTTTTTGAAGCCTGAAGGAGTGAAAAAAAGAGAAGAAAAAAGACCTGTACATAGATAAGAAAATTACCAAAATATCTGAGGTAAGGAGGAAAAAAATAACTTTGGAAGGAAGATCAAAACAAAATACAAAGAATGCATTGTTATATCTTCATTGGAAAATGTAAAACAATGTATTTAGTATTGTGCTCACATTCTCAAATCTTCTGGAAGTCTATCAGTTTCCTAAGTTCACAAACTACTTATTCCATCCACATAGTTGTGCTTCAAGTGGCTCTTGCTGCAATTGATACACAGCATATGATTCATAAATTTTGTTGCAGGAATATTGAATGTGCACTATGAATGCATATAGGACTCTCCTGTTCTCTGAATTTAGGAATGATGAGAGCCTTGAAGGTATAATCTGAAGCACCAAGGAAGAAATAACTCAGGCTCTGCATTCCACCCCAGACACCAACATGACCATTACACCTTGTTCCTGGAATGAACATGGAAAACACTCTTCCCCTTTATGAACTTAGTTTCTTCATCTGTGGAGGCCAAACTTATCTCTGAGAGTTGCTAGTGTAATGAGTGTGATCTTTTAAAAGTTAAATATTTATTTTCTCTTTAAACTTTTTGAATATGTAGTTTTTCTTCTCCTTAGATCACCAAGCTCCTGATAAAAGTGGGGAAGGAAGACAATGTTATACAATGTTACAATGTTAACAAAAGAATCTGAAGATGTATCTTTCTCAGTCAAAGGTAAGTCTTGAGCATTCTAAACCACAGCTCTTCCATCAAGAAGCTGGTTGTCCTCTTGTAGAAAATAGAAATAGTGACAATGTTTCAACCAGGTGATAACATGACCCAGATGGGCTTTTAAAAGTACTTCTGCAGAATCAGTTTACCAAATGGGACTAAATGAGACTATTGATTTTCCAATTAACTTAGTCAGAGGCATGCTAAGGAATAAAAATATTTCAATTAAAAATTGGTAAGCTAGGCCAAATTCAGACTTAAACGAAGAAAGTAGGGAAAATTGCCAGACCATTCAGGTATGACCTCAATCAAATCCCTTATGATTATACAGTGGAAATGAGAAATAGATTTAAGGGACTAGATCTGATAGATAGAGTGCCTGATGAACTATGGAATAAGGTTCATGACATTGTACAGGAGACAGGGATCAAGACCATTCCCATGGAAAAGAAATGCAAAAAAGCAAAATGGCTGTCTGGGGAGGCCTTGCAAATAGCTGTGAAAAGAAGAGAGGCAAAAAGCAAAGGAGAAAAGGAAAGATATAAGCATCTGAATGCAGAGTTCCAGAGAATAGCAAGAAGAGATA
>SJYQ01003521.1:255652-276604 GCA_006410935.1 Redunca redunca
GGTGGCCTTTCTATATTCTGGGAATTTGTGGAGTTCTCTTTATTATGGAGCTTCCTCACTGTGGGTATAGTTGTATCAGTGGCTTGTCAAGATTTCCTGGTTAGGGAGGCTTGAGTTGGGGTTCTGGTGAGTGGAGCTGGGTTTCTTCTCTCTCGAGTGCACCCTGCTGCTCAGTCTTCTGGGTGTACTGCTGACCAGCACCCCCAGAAGTTTTAGTAAAGAAGTCTGCTTGCTGTTTGGCTGGGAAAGTCTCTCCGGGGCTGCAATTGCCCCTTTCCAGCCCTTACGGCTCTGGCTGCCTGTTCCTGGCGGGGGATGGTCTGCAGCCAGCTACTTCCGTTCTGTCCTTTGTTCTGTGCGCAGTCCTGGCGGTGTCCTATGTTCGAGCTTTTTGTGTGGTTAGCTATCCCCCAGTCTGGTTTACTAGCCCAAGTTAGTTCGTTCTGGTTACTTGCTGGGCTTTCCTACCAGATTCTTACAAAGCTGTGCAGCCTGCACCTCACGCGCGTGTCCCTGCCCCGCCCCCACTTGCTAGTGGCAGGTGCAGGTTTCTGTGCTGCTTTTCCGCTGGGGAAGTCACTGTTGGGCTTGTAATCTGTCGGTTTTAATTATTCATTTATGTATCGTTCCTGTTATGATGCCCTCTGTGTTTCCAGGGCTCGCCACAGACTCAGCAGGGAGAGTGTTTCCTGGTGTTTGGAAACCTCTCTTCTTAAAGTTCCTTTCCCGGGTTGGGCTTCCCTATCCTGGACGGAGCTCCCTTCCCAACTCCTTTGTCTGTTTTTTCGTCTTTTATATTTTTTCCCTACCTGTTTTTGAAGGCAATGATCTGCTTTTCTGGGTGCTTGATGTCCTCTGCCAGCATTCAGAAGTTGTTTTGTGGAGTTTGCTCGGCGTTGAAATGTTTTTTTGAGGAATTTGTGAGGGAGAAAGTAATCTCCTTGTGCTAATCCTCCGCCATCTTCCCAGAATTCCCTCAAAAATGACTCTTTCAAAGTGGAGAAAGGAGTGAATTTACAAATGAGAAATCTAATAAACACTTCCTCAATCAGAAGACCCAGATTATCAGCAATAGTCAGTGATATATTGATAGTATGTGCCTTCTGTATAATGTGATAAGAATAATATTTTGCATTTGTGTTCTTCCTGTCCCAAACCAATAATCCCTGACTTAACACAAGAAAAAAATATCAGGCAGACTGAAAACGAATAAAATTTTACAAAATACCTGATCTGTACTGCTCAAAACAGTAACATCATCAAACATAAGGAAAACTGAGAAATGATCTTAATCTAGAAGATGTAGGATGAGACATGATTAAGTGTGGTATTTTCATAGAATCTACAAATAGAAAAACAGCATTAGTTAAAACTGAGGAATTCTGAATAAAGTATGCACTTTAGTTAATAATGAGCAAAATATCAGTTCGTTAGATCTGACGAATGAGCCACACTAGTATAAGATGTTAACGATAGAGTAAACTGGGTTCAGCTTATACAGAAACTCTCAATACTGCACTGGAAGCCTCTCCATAAATCTAACGTTTTCTAAAATAAAGTATTTACTTAAAAATCTCATGCTGTATTATGATCACAATAAAAAAAAAATCTTGTTTTAAAAATTAGGTACCATGGGAGAAAATAATTGCCAACAAAACAACTGACAAAGGATCAATTTCCAAACTGAATAAGCAGCTCGTACAGCTCAATATCAATGCTTTCATACTGTGACGTTGGAGGAGACTCTGGAGAGTCGCTCGGACAGTATGGAGATCAAACCAGTCCATCCTAAACGAAATCAACCCTGATTATTCATGGGAAGGATTGATGCTGATGCTGAAGCTCCAACACTTTGGCCACCTGAAGGGAAGAGTCAACTCACTGGGAAAGACTGTGATGCTGGGGAAGATTGAAGGCAGGAGGAGAAAGGGATGACAGAGGATGAGATAACTGGATGGCATCACTAACTCAATGAACAAGAGTTTGAGTAAACTCAAGGAGATGTTAAAGGATAGGGAAGCCTGGCGTGCTGCAGTTCATGAGGTCACAAAGAGTCAAACACTACTTAGTGACTGAACTACAATAGCTCAATATCAGAAAAACAAACAACCCAATCAAAAAATGGTAGAAGACTTAGACACCTCTCCAAATAAGACATACAGATGACCAATAAATACATGAAAAAAATGCTCAACATTACTAATTATTAGAGAAATGCAAACAAAACTACAATGAGGTATCACCTTATACCTGTCAGAGTCACCATCATAAAAAAAAAAAAAATACAAATGATGAATGCTGGAGAGGACATGGAGAAAAGGGAACCCGCTTGCACTGTTGGTTGAAATGTAAGCTGATACAGCCTGGAGATTCCTTAATAAACTAGAAATAAAACTACCAAATGTCCCAACAATCCTACTAGTGGGCATATACCCTGAGAAAACCATAACTGAAAAATACACCTGTGCCCCAGTGTTCATAATGTTATTATAATAGCGCTGCTGTGAGCATTGGGATACATGGCTCTTTTTCAGTTATGGTTTCCTCAGGGTATATGCCCAGTGGTGAGATTGCTTGGTACACATATACAGTGGAATATTAGCCATAAAAAGGAGTGAATTTGATTCAGTTCTAGGTAGGTGGGTAATACAGTTATGCAGAGTAAATTCAGAAAGAGAAAAACAGATATAGTATATTAATGCATATATATGGAATCTAGAAAAATGGTATTGATGAACCTCTTTGCAGGGAATCACTGGAGAAGCAGATATAGAGAACAGACTTATGGACACAGTGGAGGGAAGGAAACAGTGAGACAAAGGGGGAAAGTAGTCTTGACATGCATACACTACCATGAGTGAAACAGCTGGTGAGAAGCTGCTGTATAACACAGGAAGCCGGCCTGGCAACTCTGTGATGACCTCAGGGGGTGGGGCTGGGGGAAGAAGGCGAGGTGATGTATGTATAATTACGGCTGATTTGCATTGTACAACAGAAACCAATACAACATTGTAAAGAAATTTTCCTCCAATTAAAAAGTAAATTAAAAAACTGGGAACCTATTAGCCTTCATTGTAAACTACACAGTGATTTAAAAACAACATAAAATTTGAATTTGAATGCCTGTGGTTGGTGCACACACTGTCCAGCTTACGTAGTTCCTATTACTTCTTGTTCCCTTAAATATAATCTCCTTAACACATTTATGTTATGTATCTACCCTCTTTAAGTATGTGTTTACCATTGCTGATAGAAAGTACATAACAGCCTAGAAGTAATTTTGCACTGATCATTAAATTATCATCATAAAAATGTTTAATTTGAATCTTTAAAAGTGGAGAATTGAACCAGAGTCTCTGTTTTAAATTAGCCAATAAAATCCAGTTCCAACTAATATAGCAGATATGGTATCGACGTCTTCACAGACTTAACAGATATGAGCATGTGGTACAGATTCAAACAGGGCCGACTCCTTTCAATTCTGATGGGGCAGTAAGTCACAAGGATGGATTAGAGAATGTAGAATAGGAAGAAGGAAGAATGGAACTCATGAAAGAAAAAGCAGAGGAAATCCGAAGTGTAGGGAGTAGCTGAGAAGGTGTGTGCATGTCCAGTCGCTCAGTCGTGTCCAACTCTCCGACCCCGTGGACTGCAGCCCACCAGGCTCCTCAGTCTATGGGATATCCCCAGCAAGAATACTGGGGTGGTTTGCCATTTCCTTCTCCAGGGGATCTTCCCAACCCAGGGACTGAACCGACGTTTCCTGAGTCTCCTGCATTGTCAGATGGATTCTTTACCACTGAGCCACCTGGGAAGCCTCTCTTATAGATTTGCCAAATGTTTTCAACATAGTTGTTAAAACTTCTTCTTGGATCACCCGGGAAGCACTGAGAACAGTGAAAACAACAAAAGTTTCATCAAACATTTAGCTAGTTTCACTTTGGGGAGAGACCTATCTAGAATATTTTAGGCATCTCACTATAGAGTCTGGCCTCCTCCAAGAAACTGGCAATTTCCTTCCAGTTGCCATGGGTACTGATGTAACAGTACATAACTGTTCTATTTTGAAATGCATTTCTCTATGTATACATGTTAGCACAATGCTCTTTTTATGAAAATAACAGACCTTCTGGAACCTCTTCTCTTCTATATCTATTTTATTAGATTTTTCTTCATTAATTTGAGACTATATGTAAGTGAATGACAAAATTTAATGTCTACTGATGCAGATTCAAAAAGTAACTATTTAATTTTTAACTCAGTAAATATATTTCTTCTGGTAAAATAAATCTTAAAATTGTGTGTGTGTGTGTGTGCGCTCAGTCATTCAGTCGGTCCCACCTCTTTGAGACCCCATGGACTATAACCCACCAGGCTCCTCTGTCCATGGGATTTTTTTCCACAAGAATACTGCAGTGGGTTGCCATTTCCTCCTCCAGGGGAATCTTCTGGATCCAGGGATTGAATCCCCATGTCCTGAAACCCCTGAATTGGCATGTAGACTCTTCACCACTACCTGGGAAGTCAAAATCTTAAAATTATCCTATTAAAATATTCACTTTTGTTCACATTCTCTTTGTAGCCTACATACACCCTTAACTCTTTTGTCTTTGTTGGAAAAGAGTTTTCTCTTATTTTCCTTTGTTGGAAAAGCACTGTTTTTTTTTTTTTTTTTAAGATATAAATAACAAGGGAAGGGGAAAAATAGCTCTCCTTATGGGCCTGAGTCAGGGATTAAACTTTATTCAAAAATCTTCTTCATAATACTTTTCTTGCCCCATGTCTTTTAAAGTATTGAAAGGGGAAAATGTAATAGAGATCTTATTTGGTTGTAAGGCAGCCCAAATTAACAAATGCTAAATTATTCATTTTTCCCTTTCTTTTTTTCTGGAATTTCATCTGTCATGTCCATTTTTAAATGGATTTGATTCCCTTGAGACCAAGGAGAAGCAGGAAAGAAAAAAAAAATGCTGATAGACAAGATAGTGTCTTGGTGTGAATTGTCTTGGTGTGAATTCTCAAGGTGTGAATTGTATAAACAATTAATTACACTAATGATAACCACAGTGCAATGGATTACGTTCTCTGGCATCGATCTATGAGAGCCCAGAGGAAGAAATAGTTAATGACATAGGTGAATGCAATAGATATTAAGAAAACCTCTATAGAAAAAAGAAAAAACAACACTGGAGTTTACTTAGAATAGCAAATAAGAATGGCATATTGGACGAAAGACAGATAACGTGACATGCTCAGAGAAGAACTTGAACAATATAGAACTGAAAGCACATCTGATTATGTTTGGGGAAAATAAGCCAGTGCAATATGATCTGAACATGGTTTGTGTGGAATAATACAAGAGGAGTCACGTCAGGCCAGAAACAGAGTTGGTTTACAATATGAAAGGATTGGTTGAGGAGTGTAGCGTAGTCTCTTCAGGCAAAAACTAACTGATGGAAATTCTGAAGGTTGTGCTATAGCCTATCCCATTAGGTATGGCAAACTAGTAATTACTCACTTTCACTCTAAGTCAAGGCATACAAGATTAAAACCTGAAGAATGTACCTTTTTTGCACAAAGGATCTTACACTCTAATGGGTTATACAAAATGACAGTTTCACCGCAATCAGAAGTCTTAGGATTGAGTTTATATACTTATCCTAGTTTAAAGGATGAAAGAACCACTGGAAGACAGTTTTCTGAATCTGGAATTTGGGATTGCAAAGTAAGAGACACAAAGGAGTTTGGCGAATATGAAATATGACCTGCAGTGCCTATCATCCCTCTTCCCTGACTCCATGCCTCTGGCTGTTGATGTCATGAAAGCATCCTTGGCTTCCACTTGTTCTGGATAAGTCAGAGAAGGATTCACATCCCTGCCTTCACAAGTCACTTTTGGCAAGTGTGAAGAGGAAGCTGAAGAATGTCTGTGCACAACTCAAGGCCACTACTCTCTCCTCCCCAATATACATGCCTCGCTACTTCCTTCCATCTTGGGACCAATAAAGAAAACTTCCTTCATCAATTAGTATATCTTGGAAGTTACCACCAGGAGCCTTTGACGTCAAGGTCATGTTTCATCCAGGTCTGCAAACACTCCTCTAGCACATGTATCTCCTACTGGGTTCCAGCCCCGGTTGGATCCAGGATATCTGAAGCATGGATGGCGAGACAAGAGAGGTATATAGATATAGATTTATAGACTTATATATATATATATATATATAGATAAGAAAACAGTTAAAAAAATAGAGGAGAGAAAGAGGCTGATATTCCTAGGTTTACACAAAAAACCAATAAAGTCTCAAGACAAGAGACTTGGTCTATTCATGTAGGCCACAGGCGCTCGCTTGAATAGTGGAGGGTGCCCTGCCTTGGGCTCCCTCTTGCGAGTGTCTTAGAAGCCTGGGCAGAAAAGTGAACGCAGAGAGCCTCTGTGTTCCAAGGGTCAGCCTGAAAAACAAAGGGAGGGAGAGGGAGAAAGAGAGAGAGAGAATTGACATAAGGGAGGCCAAGCTTGTGCAAAAACCCCATAACTTTATTTTCAAAAGGTGCTTATATACCCTTAGTGTTACATAATAGAAGATGCAGAGTTATGCAGGGGTAGCAGTCCTGACCCTTATCGATATCAGGCTTTCTTTCTGCATACCTTTCCATATACAAAAGGTCTCAGGTGATTTACATTATCTTCTGGCCAGGAGCCCTGTTAACATTTTATGGCCTTTTTCCTTGATAAATGTTAATCAACCAAAAACCTCATCTTCCCTTGAAGTGTTTTTCTTTAATCTGCATCACCCTCAAAATACTAAATAAAGTTACATCCTTATAGAACAAAGGTGCTTTGGGTTACAACAAAGAAAGTACTTAACTCAAAGATCTAATGTTGCTACTTGTTTTTTCTATATACCAACTATATTAATTAATGTACTCCCAAGTATACAACAAATAAAAGATATGAAAACATGACAGCAAGTATTGGCTCAATAATGAAACCCTTAACCAGTTTTATTCGAATGATTTTTAACTCCTCAAAAGGCTCCACATTCCTAGAATTTTTAAAGCTTCCTGTGCCTCTAGTGGTTGAGGCTGTAAACAATCATATGCATAGTTGTATAAGTCCGGATAAACCTGTCAGGCAAGTTAGAAAGCTATCAGAGGGGTTTGAATTGAAACACTCTTATTATGCCCAGGAGACTTATTAACCAAAGCTCTAAGTTGATTTTCTTCAGAGAAGGGTGGTCGAGGACAGCCCCCCATTAATGTCAGAGGTGTTGGTGAAAGACATGAAATAATAAAACAGACAGATTCCGGTTTGGGGGTAGATGCTCGGGCAGAGGACCCCTTGAGACCTGATCTGCCTTGCCCTGTCGGGCTCTTCCACATGACCTTGTCATGGGTGGGATCTCCCGTGCTGGCTCCCAGCAATCCCCCTTTCCTGTTTTGTTTTTCTCCAAAGCTTTTTGTCATTAGCTGATACACTCCATATTTTATTTCTCAACTGTCTCACTCACTCCGCTAAAATATCTTCAATGATGTAGGCAATTTGGGAGTTCGTTTTTATTTTATTTTTTTAATTTTTTTTCCCACTGCTGTAGCCCCTAAATAACCCTATAACAGCATGGGACACATATTTGGAAATCAACAAGTATATTTTGAATGGAAGAACTGATTAAAGGCATTAAAAAATATATAGGAATAATTAAAATAGCTTTCCAGGTGGCGACAGTGCTAAGGAATCTGCCTGCTGATGCAGGAGACTTAAGAGACACAGGATAAGCCTTTGGGTTGGGAAGATCACCTGGAGGAGAAAATGGCACCCCACTCCAGTATTTTTGTGGAAAAAATCCCATGGACAGAGGAGACTGGAGGGCTACAGCTCATGGGGTCCCAAAGAATCAGACTCAACTGAGCATCTGAGCACTCAAAGTAGATTGTAGTCTTTCTGAAGAATGGTGATTCTATATATGAATATAGAACAAGAAAACAAATTTCCAGCTTGGGACAAAACCTGATATTTAACTTTGGACATGTTGATTTATAAGATATATTGAAATTTCTCCATGTTTTAGAGAGCTGGAAAGATGAATGGGAAATCGTCAAGAAGTATTAGACCTCTGAAAACAGATCCAGGAGAAGAGGTCTTCACTTAATATATAAACAAAAGAACACTCTTTATGAGAAACAAACAGTATTCTCAGTGATCAACGTGCTGACTCCTGCCTGCTTTATAGGAACATTATATGTACACAGAACAGCCTGCATTCAATTTTCTTAAACATTTTTCAAAGAAAAGTGAAAGAGTCCATTGTTGATATCTGACTCTTTGCAACTCCATGGGCTGTATGTAGCCTGCTAGCCTCCTCAGTCCATGGAATTCTCCAGGCAAGAACACTAGAGTGAATTTCCATTTCCATCTCCAGGGGATCAAACCAGGGTGTCTCGCATTGCAGGAAGATTATTTACTGTTGGAGCCACTGCAGAAGCCCACATTTTTCAAAAGTGAGATTAGTGAGTCTTCTTTGGCAAGACACTTACGTCAGTGTATTTGGTGTCTGTTAGTTTTAAAGAGTGTGAAATGTCCCTCCCTTTCTATAGTAGAAACTATCTATTCTCTGTAGACCTCTGCAGTCTGTACCTCTGGAAAGAGAGCCGCTAACACTGTCTGGGCTTTGTCAACATGCCTAAAAGCAACGTTGTCAAAGGTAATTGTGGTAATGCAAAGGGACAGGGGCCACTGCTCTGGCGTGTCTGTGTCTGCACTGTGGGTGGGGCTCTAGTGTTTTCCTTAATCATGTGAAGCTGTATCAACTCTGCAGGATTCAAAATGAAATTCAGAAAGGGCACACTACTTTTAACTTCAAATTCAATGATTTTAATTCTAGTTACTGTCCAGCCAGTTTCATCCAAATGAATGTTATTAAGCTCAGTTCTCTGGTCATTATATTAAAAAGCTAAATAAGAGAAAGAAAATCTCTTCAACAAGCACTAAAGTGTTTTATAAGGGAATTATAGGTATACTTTTATATTTTCTTAATAAAAATAATGTCAGTCAAGCAGTATAAGTACAGAGATAGTGCAAAAGAGTGGTTGAAATATACTTTATCGTGAGAGACCCATGATTAAAATAACCAAGTCTCAGCTATATCAGCATAATTGAGATGTGGAGTATAATTTATTATAGATTTTTCTTCTGTAAAATGGGGATCATCTTGCTCATGGAGGTTTTTTGAGAAATAAATGAGATAATGTAGGTAGAGTTTCACATTTTCTCCACTTTGAAAGAATATATGGTAACTATTAATGGAGACAGGCAGAGACTGCAATGTTATGAAAAATGGAATTTCCTAATTTTCCATTATTCAAACTAAAAGCTAAAATCTCTTAGGCCAAGTAAGTGAGTGATTTTTCAAGGTCAGATAAGGAAAGAAATATATAACAAGATCCAAGTTCTTATCTTTCTTATTTATTTATAATGTGTCTTCTTAAATAGTTCCTTGGGAGCTGAAACTGAGGTCTTGGTAGCTTACAAAAAATCAAAAATATAGAAAAAAAAAATCAGATCAACCTAGGTCAGACAACAAAACCCTTTTGGGATTGTGGAACAGAAGATGCAGGCACAATTGATATATATCGTCTATGAATTCCTGGTGTAAGAAAGGAGAAGCCGCTGGATCTGTGCAAGTCTTTGAAGCTAGGTTTGGAGACAATTCTTACTACAGTGCATTTGTGAATGAGTCCTACAGGAAACTTGGACATAAACATATTCTGGACTTAGAGAAAGAACAATGGTAAGTACTAGTATAGCTCGGACAATAGGATGGACTGGACCAGTGGCCAGGGACTAAAATGCAGCAACAAGGTTGATGGAGGCAGCAAACCATATGGTTTAACACTGGCTTTGAAGTCAGACTCTCTGAGTTCTAAACTGTGCATCACTTGCTAGCTGTGTTAGGATACATGATCGCTCAAAGTCTCATGCTTTTCATTTGGATAACGGGGATAATATTTCCCAGGTGGCTCAGGGCTAAAGAAGATACCTGCCAATGCAGGAGATGCGGGTTCGATTCCTGTATAGGGAAGATCTCCTGGAGAAGGAAATGGCAACCCATTCCAGTATTCTTGCCTGGGAAATCCCATGCATAGTGGAGACTGGAGGGCTATAGTTTCTGGGTCACAAAGAGTGAGGCATGACTTAGTGACTGAACAACAACAAATGGAGGGCATAATATTGCACTATTTTATAGGATCTCTGAGAAAATTCCATGAGATACTTAATTTAAAGCATCATGCACTACCTAGCACATAATAGCAGATCATTTAATATTAGTGGCTGCTGCTGCTGCTGCTAAGTCACTTCAGTCGTGTCCAAATCTGTGCGACCCCATAGACAGCAGCCCACCAGGCTCCCCGTCCCTGGGATTCTCCAGGCAAGAACACTGGAGTGGGTTGCCATTTCCTTCTCCAATTCGTGAAAGTGAAGTCTCTCATTCGTATCTGACTCTATTACAATGCAAATAAACAACATTTAATACTTCTATTTATAAAAAATAAATCCAGAACTGAATATCAAATACATATTTGCAGATTCCCTTGGACTGCAAAGAGGTCCAACCAGTCCATTCTAAAGGAGATCAGTCCTGGGTGTTCATTGGAAGGAATGATGTGCTAAAGCTGAAACTCCAGTACTTTGGCCACCTCATGCGAAGAGTTGACTCATTGGAAAAGACTCTGATGCTGGGAGGGACTGGGGGCAGGAGGAGAAGGGGATGACAGAGGATGAGATGGCTGATGGCATCACCGACTCGATGAACATAAGTTTGAGAGAACTCTGGGAGTTGGTGATGGACAGGGAGGCCTGGCGTGCTGCAATTCATGGGGTCGCAAAGAGTCAGACATGACTGAGCAACTGAACTAAACTGAACTACATTTAAAGAAGGGTTGCTTTAATAGTTTTCTTTTTCTTCTGAATCAAAGATTTTTCTCTTATGGACAAAATTTCAGGGAGAAGCATTTACAATGGGAGATTATATAAAGCAATATTTAGTGAAACCATTGCAATGTTTTCATATTTCTTTCAGTGAGAGTGGGGTAGAAATACGTTAAATAAAACCAACTCATTCATCCCACGAGCTCTGCCAGCCTAAGTGAATATGCAGCAGAGAAATGGTGCTAAGAAGGGGACTGGGAATGCTGGCAGACTTCACCTGAAGCCAGCATCTTCCTGAATCTTTGATTAATTTAAAGGAGCATTTCAGGTCACCAGCCTTGAATTTTACAAATGTGAATTTACTTTAATTTCCTCAATCCCTTAAAAACACTTTCTGCAGCTCTGCAGCTGATTTTAAAAATAAGTGTTGCCAGCACAGTTATTTATAGACTAAATTCCTGTGGAAAATAAACACATCTTTTGATATTGCTCAGTTCTTTTGACTCCAAGTGATTTTTTTTCCTCTCTTTAAATTTGTTTGAAGACACGGTATATCCTTCATTCTCTCTCTCTCTCGTTGGTTGATTGATTGATTGGTCCATTTTGTAACAAAAAGGAAAAGGTGTACTATGCCTTGCACTGTTTGTGGTATTGTTCAAACTTAAGATTCCTATTATTGAGAAAACTAATTATAGAAATATGTTTCTGAGTTTGCCATTTCTGAATCAAGGTAAGAAAAAATGTCACTGAATATAAAAGTAAGTAAGAATGCATCCCTCAAGAGTATTTTGAACATATACTTTTCAACAAGAGGCAAATGATACGTGAATAACCTAGTTTTTGTTATTATCTGGCAAGGCTGCTGTGACAGCAAAACAGCCTGACAGCAACTAAGGGAAAGAAATAGAATGAATAGTTTTTTAAAAATTGAATTTTACATAAATTTCTTGCTTAGACTTATCTTGTCATACTAAATGGGAGACACAGGGCCCCAGTCTATCCCTGAAACATTATGGTACTCATCTTAGGTAAAAAATATCTACATAACAATCTTGTAAATATTAGAGCCTACGTAGGGTTCCAGGTTATCATGTGCACATTTTTTTTTTTTTGCTCCTCAATCTCCCTCTTCCTCTATTTTTGAAATTTTTACTTGCTCTAATTCTTCATTATATCTTTTAATCCAGAACACATTATTTAATGTTTGAATGGTAATTTGAATAGCCCTTTCACATAAGTTATACTTTAATACAGAGTGAAGTAAGCCAGAAAGAAAAACACCAATACTTTATACCAACACATATATATAGAATTTAGAAAGATGGTAATGATGACCCTGTATGCGAGACAGCAAAGGAGACACAGATGTGTAGAGCAGACTTTTGGACTCTGAGGGAGAGGGAGAGGGAGAGGGTGGGAAGATTTGGGAGAATGGCATTGAAACCTATGTATTATCATGTAAGAAATGAATCGCCAGTCTATGTCCGATGCAGAATACAGGATGCTTGGGGCCAGTGAACGGGGATGACCCAGAGAGATGTTATGCGCAGGGAGGTGGGAGGGGGCTTTCATGTTTGGGAACTCAGGTACACCCGTGGTGGATTCATGTCAATGTATGGCAAAACCAATACAGTACTTTAAAGTAAAATAAAGTAAAAATAAAAATTAAAAAAAATAAGTATAACCACTTTAAAAGGGCAAATGAAAGGAATTCTATCTTATTCCATCTTGTAGCTCTAGAAATGGGGAAATCGTCATCTGCCAAAAGTCAACTGAATAATAAATAGAAGAACTAACTACTAGTTCGCTGCTGTTTCTACGTTTGTACCTAGTTGCAGCCCTCAGCAAGAGCATCAACTTCCTGATCGAGCAGAGAGTGTTCAGTGACACACAGCAAAAGAACCAGTCTACAAGCATCAGTTCAGTTCAGTTCAGTTCAGTCGCTCAGTCATGTCCCACTCTTTGCGACCCCATGAACCACAACAAGCCAGGCCTCCCTGTCCATCACCAAATCCCGGAGTTTACTCAGACTCATGTCCATTGAGTTGGTGATGCCATCCAACCATCTTATTCTCTGTCGTCCCCTTCTCCCACCCTCAATCTTGCCCAGCATCAGGGTCTTTTTCAATGAATCAGTTCTTTGCACCAGGTGGCCAAAATATTGGAGTTTCAGCTTCAGCATCAGTCCTTCCAGTGAATATTCAGGACTGATTTTCTTTAGGGTGGACTGGTTGGATCTCCTTGCAGTCCAAGGGACTCTCAAGAGTCTTCTCCAACACCACAGTTCAAAAGCATCAATTCTTCAGCGCTCAGCTTTCTTTACAGTCCAACTCTCACATCCATACATGACTACTGGAAAAACCATAGTCTTGACTAGATAGACCTTTGTTGACAAAGTAATGGCTTTGCTTTTTAATATGCTGTCTAGGTTGGGCATAACTTTCCTTCCAAGGAGTAAATGTCTTTTAATTTCATGGCTGCAATCACCGTCTGCAGTGATTTTGGAGCCTCCCAAAATAAAGTCAGCCACTGTTTGCACTGTTTCCCCACCTATTTGCCATGAAGTGATGGGACCAAATGTCACGATATTGGTTTTCTGAATGTTGAGTTTTAAGCCAACTTTTTCATTCTCCCTTTACACTTTCATCAAGAGGCTCTTTAGTTCTTCTTCACTTTCTGCCATAAGGGTGGTGTCTTCTGCATATCTGAGGTTTTTGATATTTCTCCCAGCAATCTTGATTCCAGCTTGTGCTTCATCCAGCCCAGTGTTTCTCATGATATACTCTGTATATAAGTTAAATAAGCAGGGTGACAATATACAGCCTTGACGTACTCCTTTTCCTATTTGGAACCAGTCTGTTCCATGTCCAGTACTAACTGTTGTTTCCTGACCTGCATACAGGTTTCTTGAGATGCAGGTCAGGTGGTCTGGTATTCCTATCTCTTTCAGAACTTTCCACAGTTTATTGTGATATAGAGTCAAAGGCTTTGGCATAGTCAATAAAGCAGAAACAGATGTTTTTCTGGAACTCTCTTGCTTTTTTGATGATCCAGCAGAAGTTGGCTATTTGATCTCTGGTTCCTCTGCCTTTTCTAAAACCAGCTTGAACATCTGAAAGTTCAAACACAACAAGCATCCTACAAATCTAAGGCTGGAAGCTTCCCAGGTGGTTTATGGTTTGACTCCAAATGCTATTTCCCACCTCACTGAACTGACTGATCATCACTTCTCCTGAACAACATAGATGAGATGCCCCTTTCTTCTCTCACCCCTCCACTTCTATGGAAGAGCTCCTAGCTCTGATACCATGATATACATACCTCATTTATAGATTCAGAAATTATAAAGCATTGTAGTCTTAGAAATTAGAAGGGAATTACATTTTAATCATCTTTTTTGCTCAAATATCACCTCTGTCTGGAAACATTCTGGGAGATACTCCATCCCTACACAGGCATGGCTCTGCCTGTAGGTGACTGTGCAATATACCAGTGCAGTTGTTCATACGTGTGAACACATTCCCCAACACACTGCCATGATATTGAAAGTTCAGACTTGAATATGGCATGTCTTTGTATCCCCAGGGATGAGAATATCTTCTGGATTTATCAAAGGAATAAAGAAAGGAAAGAAGGCACAGTTAAGTGAATGAATTCTTTGAAGTGTTGACCACTTCAAAGTGAAGCCTTAATAACCTTTCAGGCTCTGTGATGAGAACAACTCTTCACATATCAGTATTGGTTGAATCATCTTGCTGTAGGAACATCTCTGTAAAAGCCAGACAATTATTTGGAAAAATAATATATTTTCTTCATGATATTAGGCTGATTTTTAATAATTTTGTCAGCTAAATCATATTGTCTATGATTAAATATATATTTAGTATATAAACATATATTAAAAATCCATTTCCCAGTAGTTATGATTTCTGTAAGTTTTACTGGCTCCAGACAGTCTAGAATTGATTCAGTTCTTTTTTTTTCCCTCTGAAAGAAAAACAAGACATATTTAGAAAAGGAATGATTAAAAATAAACTCATATCATTCCACCTGGAGTTTATTTGTAAGAAGCCATCTGGTCATACTTGGATCAATAGTTTCAGGAAGCTTTTGAAAAACTAAAGCTGGTATGGCTGCTTCCCATGTGTGTACATGCATGCTCAGTCACTTCAGTCATGTCTGAATTTTTGGGATCCCATGGACTGTAGCCCACAAGGTTCTTCTGTCCGTGTACTTTTCCCAGCAAGAATACCAGAGTGGGTTGCCATTCCCTTATCCAGGGCATCTCCAGGGATCTTCCTGACCCAGGGCTGGAGCCCACCTCTCCTGTGTCTCCTGGTTTGCAGATGGGTTCCTTTATTGCTGAGCCACAGGGGAAGCCCTAACTTTCCCTGGTGATTGGTTATTAAATATAAATGAGCACTTATTTCAAGGGAGCTCCTTTTTTAACAGTAGTTGGTACTTCAGTGAGCCTTACAAGTGAAATGTTGATTTATATTAGAGAACCTGAGATTTTAGACATGATTCAAGCCAGATATTAGATAATGATATAGAATTATGTCATGTATTAGAGAATGGCACAGATATTGAGATGCAATAGATATTGTTTTATTAAACATTGAAGAAGCCATTTATGAGTAGAAATGAAAAAATGAGAATATGTGTATCAATTAAGACAATATTTATTCAGTAATATTGACAGAGCATCTGCTATTAATATATGCAAAGGCTTCCCAGGTGGCAAAGTGGTAAAGAATCCACTTGCCAAAGCAGGAGATTCAGCAGACATGGATTTGATCCCTGGGTCTGGAATCAGCCCTGGAGTAAGAAATGGAAACCCACTCCAGTATTCTTGACTGGGAAAGTTCATGGACAGTGGAGCCTGGCAGACTATAGTCCACGGGGTTGCAGAGACTCAAACCCAACTGAATGACAGTGCATGCAAGGTATATGTAAAGAGCACTGAGAAAATCTAGGGAAAATGAAACGTTCTCTTTAAAAGGTCACAGTCTAGTGTGGCCAAGTGGGAGAGCAATAAATTAAAAAATACTTTAAAACATGGGGAAATAGTATAGATGACACATGTATGAAGTGACTTGAAGATCAAAAGATCCACACTGCTTAGAGTGGAGCAAAGCATCCTTTCAGTTCAGTTCAGTTCAGTTGCTCAGTCATGTCCAGCTCTTTGTGACCCCATGAATTGCAGCACACCAGGCCTCCCTGTCCATCACCAATTCCCGGAGTTCACTCAGACTCACGTCCATCAAGTCAGTGATGCCATCCAGCCATCTCATCCTCTGTCGTCACCTTCTCCTCCTGCCCCCAATCCCTCCCAGCATCAGAGGCTTTTCCAATGAGTCAACTCTTCACATGAGGTGGCCAAAGTACTGGAGTTTCAGCTTTAGCATCAGTCCTTCCAAAGAAATCCCAGGGCTGATCTCCTTCAGAATGGACTGGTTGGATCTCCTTGCAGTCCAAGGGACTCTCAAGAGTCTTCTCCAATACCACAGTTCTAAAGCATCAATTCTTTGGCACTCAGCCTTCTTCACAGTCCAACTCTCACATCCATATATGACCACAGGAAAAACTATAGCCTTGACTAGACGGACCTTAGTCGGCAAAGTAATGTCTCTGCTTTTGAATATGCTATCTAGGTTGGTCATAACTTTTCTTCCAAGGAGTAAGTGTCTTTTAATTTCATGGCTGCAGTCACCATCTGCAGGAAGCTTTATAAAGATGCTCTTCCAAAGTCTTAATAAAGAAAAGAAACTGACATTTTCACAAGGTGGATAGGGGATTCTAGCAGAAGAAAACACATGTGCTAAGATAAAATCAAAGCGTGATAATTTTGCAGAATGCGAAACAATTTGAATCAGCTAGAGAATCAGGCCTCTGGAAGGTGACACCAGCTTTGCATATGGGGAGTTAAATGTGATCTTGGAGGATGCTCCAATTAACTAAGCTAAATTATCTCCAGCAATTAGCTTCACATACATAAATATGAAGCAAAAACCACAGAGATGTTTAAATGTATGCAAATGAGGTAAACGACCTTTATTTTCAGTTCAGTTCAGTCTCTCAGGCGTGTCTGACTCTTTGCAACCCCATGGACTGCAGCACACCAGGCCTTCTATCCATCACCAACTCCCAGAGTTTACTCAAACTCATATCCATTGAGTTAGTGATGCCATCCAACTATCTCATCCTCCGTTGTCCCCTTCTCCTCCCACATTCATCTTTCCTAGCATCAGGGTCATTTCCAATGAGTTAGTTCTTTGCATCAGGTGGCTAAAGTATTGGAGTTTCAGCTTCAGCATCAGTCCCTCCGATGAATAGTCAGGACTTATTTCCTTTAGGATTGACTGATTGGATCTCCTTGCAGTCCAAGGGACTCTCAAGAAATTTCTCCAAAACCACAGTTCAAAAGCATCAATTCTTTGGTGTTCAGCTCTCTTTATAGTCCAGCTCTCACATCCATACATGACTGCTGGAAAAACCATAGCCTTGACTAGATGGACCTTTGTTGGCAAACTAATGTCTATGCTTTATAATATGCTGTCTAGGTTGGTCATAGCTTTCCCTCCAAGGAGTAAGCGTCTTTTAATTTCATGGCTGCAATCACCATCTGCAGTGATTTTGGAGCCCAATAAAATAAACTCTGTCACTGATTCCACTGTTTCCCCATCTATTTGCCATGAAGTGATGGGACCAGATGCCATGATCTTTGTTTTCTGAATGTTGAGTTTTAAGCCAACTTTTTCACTCTTCTTTGTCACTTTCATCAAGAGGCTCTTTAGTTCTTCTTCACTTTCTGCCATAAGGGTGGTGTCATCTGCATGTCTGAGGTTATTGATATTTCTCCTGGTAATCTTGATTTTAGCCTATGCCTCATACAGCCTGGCATTTCGCATGATGTACTTTGCACATAAGTTAAATAAGCAGCTGCTACTGCTGCTAAGTCGCTTCATTCGTGTCCAACTCTGTGCGACCCCATAGATGGCAGCCCACCAGGCTCCTCCGTCCATGGGATTTTCCAGGGCAAGAGTACTGGAGTGGGGTGCCTTGACATACTCCTTTCCCCATTTGGAACCAGTCTGTTGTTCCATGTTGAGTTCTAAACTGTTGCTTCTTGACCTGCATACAGATTTCTCAGGAGGCAGGTCAGGTGGTCTGGTATTCCTGTCTCTTGAAAAATTTTCCAGTTTGTTGTGATCCACACAGTCAAAGGCTTTGGCATAGTCAATAAAGCAGAAGTAGAGGTTTTTCTGGAACTCTTTTTTTTTTTTTTTTTTTGATGATTCAATGGATGTTGGCAATTTTATGCCTGGTTCCTCTGCCTTTTCTAAATCCAGCTTGAACATCTGGAATTCCATGGTTCACGTACTGTTGAAGCCTGTTTGGAGAATTTTGAGTGTTATTTTGCTAGCGTGTGAAAGAGTGCAATTGTGAGGTAGTTTGAGCATTCTTTGGCATTGCTTTTCTTTGGGATTGGAATGAAAACTGACCTTTTCCAGTCCTGTGGCCCCTGCTGAGTTTTCCAAATTTGCTGACATTTTGAGCGCAGCACTTTCACATCTTTTAGGATTTGAAGTAGCTCAACTGGAATTCCACCACCTCCACTAGCTTTGTTTATAGTGATGCTTCCTAAGGCCAGCTTGATTTTACATTCAAGGAATTCTGCCTCTAGGTGAGTGATCACACCATCGTGTTTATCTGGGTCATGAAAATCTTTTTCATATGATTCTTCTGTGTATTCTTGCCACCTCTACTTAATATCTTCTGCTTCTGTTAGGTCCATGTCATTTCTGTCTTTATTGTGCTCATTTTGCATGAAGTGTTCCCTTTGTATCTCTAATTGTCTTGAAGAGATCTTTAGTCTTTTCCATTCTTTTTTTTTTTTCCCCTGTTTCTTTGTGTTGATCACTGAGGAACGCTTTCTTATTTCTCCTTGCTAGTCTTTTGACCTGTGAATTCAAATGAGTATATCTTTCCTTTTTTCCTTTGTCTTTCACTTATCTTCCTACCTTAGCTATTTGTAAGGCATTCTGAGACAACCATTTTGCCTTTTTGCATTTCTTTTTCATGGGGGTGGTCTTGATCACTGCCTCCTGTGCAATGTCACAAACGTCCATTCATAGTTCTTCAGATGCTCTATCAGATCTAATCCCTTGATTCTATTTATCACTTCCTCTGTATAATCATAAGGGATTTGATTTAGGTCATACCTGAATGGTCTAGTGGTTTTCCCTACTTTCTTCAATTTAAGTCTGAATTTGGCAATAAGGAGTTCATGATCTGAGCCACAGTCTGCTCCCACTCTTGTTTTTGCTGACTGTATAGAGCTTCTCCATCTTTGGCTGCAATGAATATAATCAATCTGGTTTCAGTATTGACCATCTCATGATGTCCATGTGTAGACTGCTCTCTTGTGTTGTTGGAAGAGGGTGTTTGCTATGACCAGTGCATTCTCATGGCAAAACTCTGTTAGCCTTTGACCTGCTTCGTTTTGTACTCCAAAGCCAAATTTGCCTGTTGCTCCAGGGTTGTTTTTTTTTTTTTACTTCCTACTTTTGCATTCCAGTCCCCTATAATGAAAATGACATCTTTCTTGGGTATTAGTTCTAGAAGATCTTGTAGGTCTTCATAGAACTGTTCAGTTTCAGCTTCTTCTGCCTTACTGGTCTGGGCAGAAACTTGGATTATTGTGATAATGAATGGTTTGGCTTGGAAACGAACAGAATTCATTCTGTCATTTCTGAGATTTCATCCAAGTAACGCATTTCGGACACTTTTGTTTACTAAATGGCTACTCCATTTCTTCTAAAGGATTCTTGCCCACATTTTAGATATAATGGTCATCTGAGTTAAATTCACCCATCAAATTCCAGTCATTTTAGCGCACTGATTCCTGGAATGTCAACGTTCACTCTTGCTATCTCCTGTTTGACCATTTCCAATTTGCCTTGATTCATGGACCTTACATTCCGGGTTTCTATTTATTGCTGTTTACAGCATTGGACTTTACTTCTATCACCAGTCACATCCACAGCTTGGTGTTGTTTTTGCTTTGGCTCTGTCTCTTCATTCTTTCTGGAGTTATTTCTCCACTGATCTCAGATCTATGCAGTAGGTGCATATTGGGCACCTATTGACCTGGGGAGTTCATCTTTCAGTGTCCTATCTTCTTGCCTTTTCATGCTGTTCTAACCTCATTTTAGGGACATGGAAATGTCCTTTCCTCCTTTTGTTATTCAGAGGGTAAGTGGCTGGACACTGGAGGTATGGACTTTGGAATCAGAAACTCCTGTTTTGCATCTTAACTTCATTACTGGTGATCACTGTGACTTTGAGGACATTACAAAACATACTTAGTATCAATTTTCTTTTCTTTTCTGTTTTTTGGCCATGCTGTGCAGCATGTAGGATCTCAGTTCCCCAACCAGGGGTAGAACCTCACCACCCACATTGGAAGCACAGGGTCTTAACCATTGGATCACCAGGGAAATCCCAGCATCAGTTTTCTTGATGAAAAGTTGTAAATAATAAACTCATCTTGCAGGGGTCAGCCTGGGACTAAAAGGTCCTCAGAGCATGACTGTTGTTTTCATTTTTATCGTGCTACTCAATCTGGGCTAGAGACTGTGTTACTCTAACAAACCCTGCATTTGAGTCACTGTGATTAGAAGATAGCATCACATATATTCCCTAAAGAGATAGGCCACTGGGCAGTTGAGTTCAGTTCAGTTCAGTCGCTCAGTCGTGTCCGACTCTTTGCGACCCCATGAATCGCAGCACGCCAGGCCTCCCTGTCCATCACCATCTCCCGGAGTTCACTAAGACTCACATCCATCAAGTCAGTGATGCCATCCAGCCATCTCATCCTGGGTCGTCCCCTTCTCCTCCTGCCCCCAATCCCTCCCAGCATCAAAGGCTTTTCCAATGAGTCAACTCTTCGCATGAGGTGGCCAAAGTACTGGAGTTTCAGCTTCAGCATCATTCCTTCCAAAGAACACCCAGGACTGATC
>SJYQ01003521.1:277273-320606 GCA_006410935.1 Redunca redunca
CCTGGCTTGGAGAATTTTGAGCATTACTTTACTAGCATGTGAGATGAGTGCAATTGTGCCATAGTATGAGCATTCTTTGGCATTGCCTTTCTTTGGGATTGGAATGAAAAGTGACCTTTTCCAGTCCAGTGGCCACTGCTGAGTTTTCCAAATTTGCTGGCACATTGAGTGCAGCACTTTCACAGCATCATCTTTCAGGATTTGAAAGAGCTCAACTGGAATTCCATCACCTCCACTAGCTTTGTTTGTAGTGATGCTTTCTAAGATGTCTGGCTCTAGATTAGGGATCACATCATCATGATTGTCTGGGTCGTGAAGATCTTTTTTGTACAGTTCTTCTGTGTATTCTTGCCACCTCTTCTTAATATCTTCTGCTTCTGTTAGGTCCATACCATTTCTGTGCTTTATCGAGCCCATCTTTGCATGAAATGTTCCCTTGGTATCTAATTTTCTTGAAGAGATCTCTAGTCTTTCCTATTCTGTTGTTTTCCTCTATTTCTTTGCATTGATCACTGAAGAATGCTTTCTTATCTCTTCTTGATATTCTTTGGAACTCTGCATTCAGATGCTTATATCTTTCCTTTTCTTCTTTGCTTTTCGCCTCTCTTCTTTTCACAGCTATTAGCAAGTCCTCCCCAGACAGCCATTTTGCTTTTTTGCATTTCTTTTCCATGGGGATGGTCTTGATCCCTGTCTCCTGTACAGTGTTACGAACCTCATTCCATAGTTCATCAGGCACTCTATCTATCAGATCTAGACCACTGGGCAGGGCCTCTTTATCTCATAAGAGGCATCCTTATGGCTAATAGTTCCTCAGACCTTTCAGAAATACAAGAGCAGAACTATTGTAACATGTGTACCACTTTTTCCATCTCTTTCCCCTACTGGATGCTATTTCCATCTCTCATTGGAACTTTACTATTTCTCAGGAGAAAAAGGCAATACAAACAGCCTGTGTCCATGACTGCAAAGAGAAATAAAAATAGTTACACAGCTACTATTCCATTGTATATTGAAGGTTTACCCTGTATTGGACACTATACCAAGTGCTATTAAAAAAAAATTCATCTTTTTCATTCTCAGGACAGTCTTTTGAGCTAGTTGCTATTATAATTCACATTCTATTAATAGAAGAAAGAAAAGTAAGACTTAATATGGCTAAGTAACTCACCCAATGTCAAACATTTAGTAAGCAGCAGGATATATTACCTGAACCATATTAATTCTCAAACATAAAACTTTTTTGCACAAGATAAATTTATCACTAATATAACATTACATATAATTAAAAAGTAGGAGGGTCAGTGAATAAATATCCTGATTTGCAACAACATTTCCTGGCCTTATTCTAGTATGTAGAAGAGTTGAAAGAACAGACTTGTTACACTGTGTCTTCCCCAGTCTTTAGATTTCACATTGCTCTCCACATCTAATCATTCATTGAGGAGTATCTATTGAATAGCTATTAGAAATTAGGCACTGGAACCTTTATGATGCTCAAAATATGTTTGCTACCCTTGCAGTCTTGCAGAATTCACTATAGTAAGAGAAAAAAGTATTGTTTGAGAGCCAACCAATAATTATAATACATTGTGATGTGCTGCTAGCAACAGACAAAGGCATGAACAACTGTGCTTAGATTAGATTTAATAAGTTTCTTATTTAATACAGTTTATTGTAGTGAAACAGTGCTATAGGAACAAATATAATTGACTTTCTAGCTGGGCCATGAAAGAGTGCTTGAATAGCTAACTAATGGCAACATACATTTCTGATGGGATCACTTCATATGACATATTTATGGATTCATTTTCAACTATATTATGAAAAAGAAAATTGTAAGAGATGCCTTCAATTTTGAGGACGTGCTAACCACAATGTAAGAGACTCTCTTACAATTCTGTTTTCCAAGGGTCAGTGATTTGATCTCTTTGGGAGTCAGCCAGACTCACAGAATTATGGATCACTTAGGAGAGATTTAAAGATGACTGTTATGTGCCTTAGATTTAGGGGTAAACCAGGCTTCCTGTTACCCCAGCAGATGGTGGTATGAAGTAGAGATTAACCAGAATCCTGCATAACTTACTGAAAACTGCTACACTTGATGGTAATGTCCAGCCACTATAACAGGTTGAAGTATCTTATTTAACATGTGTGACAGCAAAATGCATTAACACATTAATTTTTACTGTGTTTATATTGCTATAGAAAATAGTATTGTTCACTTTTAATTTCCTTTTCTTCCCAACTGAATCGGTGATGCCCTAAATCAAGACAGTACTTTATTAAAGAGCTGATATTTACTTTGTTCCAAAGTCAAGAAGTATTTGGGGCTTTCCTGGTGGCTCTGTGGTAAAGAATCTTTCTGCAGTGCAGGAGCTACAGGCAATGCGGGTTTGATTCCTGGATCAGGAAGATTCCCTGGAGGAGGCATGAAAACCCGCTGCAGTATTCTTGCTGGGAAAATCCCATGGAGACAGAATCCTGGTGGACTGAAATCCATAGGGTCACAAAGAGTGAGACATCACTGAACACACAGGCACATGAATCCAGGCTAGAAGAGATTCGTAAATACTTTGGACTACATAAAACCATTTGAACCTTTGTGTAATTCTGGAAAGGGGGTGATTGGCCCCAAACCAGTATGTAATTTCTCTCCAACCCAGTAGAGAGAAGAACCGTAATTAAATGTGAAATTTTAAAAGAATTAATTCTTCCTTATATATTTTCTAGTGGCTCAAATTAATACCTGCTATATATGTCAAACTTAAAGGTCACTTAGGTTATGACATCCTGAAAAAAAAAAAACTGGAATGGGCATTAAAAGAAAAATTCACAAATTAAGGATCAGATAAAAGAAAATGATTAACCTGTGCTATCAGTAGCCTTACTGATTAACTGTGTTGCTTGGATTCATTTGGTGAAGTCGGCACAAATGCTTTGTCCCTTACTGCTTCAAGATTATTTTTCTTGTAGCTGCTCACTCTTCTAGAAAATAAAATCATATTTTATACTGTGAGATTTGAGGTTTTTAGAATCTAAAACAATTTTGACTTGATATCCTATTATCAACATATCAGTCTCTTAAGACATAATTTTCTCTGCACATAAGAATCACCATATGCAAGCATCAAATTTTAGTTAACTTTACTGATTGTACTGAAGATTTGGCAACAAGATTAAAATGAACATTGGATAACTTCTAAATCATTTATATTTAACATCAGCAGGCATTATGTAATTTTCCTTGTAAACTCTCACTCTTAACTTTTTTTGATAGACACGCATTTAAATAGAATGTCCATTCAACTCCAGAATTCATATGTAGCAGGTAGCCTCTAAAATGGCTCTCAATAAATCCTACCTCCTAGTATCCATAGCCTTCTCTAACTCTCTCTCCTCGAGTGTGGGCTGGTGTCTTTCTTCTAACAAGGAAAACGTGGCAAAACTTTTGCAATGTCACTTCCAATATCGAGTTACAAAAAGACTCTAGGGTCTCTCTTTCATTGTTACTCAGTCACTAAGTTGTGTCCCACTCTGACCCCATGGACTGCAGCATGCCAGGCTCCTTTGCCCTCCACAATCTCCCAGAGATTGCTCAAATTTCTGTCCACTGCATAGTGATGCTATCTGACCATCTCATCCTCTGTCACACCCTTCTCCTTTTTCTTTCAATTTTTTCCAACATCAGGGCATATTTCAGTGAGTCAGCTCTTTACATCAGGTGGCCAAAGTATTGGAGCGTCAACTTCAGCATCAGTCCTTGCAACGAATATCCAGTGTTCATTTCCCTTTAGGATTGACTGGTTTTATCTCCTCATAGCCCAAGGGACTCTCAAGAGTCTTCTCCAGCACCACAACTCAAAAGCATCAATTCTTTGGTGCTTAGTCTTCTTTATGATCCAACTCTCACATCCGTACGTTACTTGATTGGAGCTTTGTTGGCAAAGTTATGTCTTTGCTTTTTAATATGCTGTCCAGTTTTGTCATAGTTTTCCTTCAAAGGGACATGGATCTTTTAATTTATAGCTGCATGGTCATAGTATCAGAACTCTTCACTAGGACCCATCCATCCTGGGTGGCCCTTCATGGCATAGCTCAGCATTTTATTGAGTTAAGCAAACCCCTTTGCCACCACAAGGCTGTGGTCCATGAAGGAGTTTACTCTTTTACCTCTTTATTATTCTCTCTTTATCTCTTTCATCTCTCAATTTCTCAATCCCTTCCCCTCATTTTGAAGAAGCAAGTTGTTATATTGTTAATAATCACTTGGAGAGATCCTCATGGCAAGGGATTACCTATTGTCTGTCCAACAACTTTTAAAGATCTGAAGAACACTAAAATCCACAGAAGTGAGCTTGGAAACAGATAATTTTCCCAGCTGAAGCATAAGATGATTTCAGCTCTGACTGGCAGGCACAGCCTTATGAAAGAGCCTGTGTCATATGCATGCTGCCAAATCAGTTACCTGACCCAGAGAAAATGTGTAATAATGAATTTAATTATTTTAAGTTGTTATGTTCGAGACTAATTGTTATACAGCAATAGATAATGAATATAGCAGCTGAGCTGTGACAGAAGGAAAGTTGGTTCTTTGGCTCCTGGAGGAAAAATAGAGAAATCCATTAATGTAGATAAATTTTAAAGATTATCTGATACAATTTTAATAATCCTGCCTGAATGTTTACATCTTCTTTATAACAATAGAAAAGATAAGCCACTATTATGTCTACAAAAAGAAAAATGCAAGGCTCACAGTTTTTCTTAAGCCTTTCACAGGGTGTTTGACTCAGCTGACAAGATATCCCTGTGAATATAGATAGAAGTTGCCCTTTGCAGCTGCCCTCTGCTAATCTTGTATTTTTGGTGTACTGGACTGCTACAATGAAGACAGAGACAATGCATTTGCTTGATATGTAAGCATTTATGTTCCTGAAACTCATAGCTGTTGACTATTGGAATTACACACTACTTGAGCAGTTCTGAAAATCAATTCTTAACTATTCTTTGCAAAATTGGGGGATATTCCAGAATAGATAATTCATTTACTTGAAAATTGAATATATATATACATATATTTACATTTCTTATCATGAAATACTCTCTATGGCTTCAGCTTTAAGATCTTGTGTGTGTGTGTGTGTGTGTGTGTGTGAGAGAGAGAGAGATGGGGCTATGTGGACAGAGATTAAGTAATAGAAACAGGAATTAAAGGATTCTGGGAGTGCTTCAAAAGAGAGGTACATTGATCAGGACTCTGTTACTCAGAAGAGACAAGTGAACGTTAGGAATGCATGGCATCCTGATTTCTTGCTGCTAGATATGGGGTTGCCATAGCGACAATTGCATAACATCTATATTTCTATGAAACCATCTGGGAAGGCATAGAACATTCTTTTTAAAAAGGCATTATATTGTTGGCATGTTATTTGTAGTTGGCTAAAAATAGCCTGGGCATGTGGGTGTTTGGTGTTCTTGTCCTAGGCTTAGGCTCACAAGAAATGCAAACCAAACAACCCCATCCCCCAACCCTCACTCAACAAACCACACAGTACTTTCTATTCTTCTGTCGACTAATTCTCTAGCTCCTTCGTACTCTGTGAGGAAAACCAAGGCCACACTCAAGAGTCAATTTCCTGCAACACGCAGTGAGAAATTCCTCTTGCTTGACACTGATGTCTCCACTTGCTTAACAGGTGAAAACACTCTCCTTTAACCTTTCTGGTTAGACTTGCCTCTACCCCCCCCCCCCCCAAAAAAAAGGCCTGCTTGCAAATGCTCAGGCCTGCAGCAACCAGCAAGACAGTTTTTCAGAACTACTTGAAAATAGTGGAAAGAAATGTAGGATGGTTATGAGCAGCTGTGGTCTCAGGGGTGGGGAACTACAAGTAGTTTTGGGGGAAAGTGACCTGTTAGAAAGTGATCTTCCTAAGGATAGAGGTTGTGGCACAGTCTTCTCTAACCAAGGTACAAGGTAACGTGAGACACTCAATGAAAGATTTGTTGCAAGAATTTTGACTAGATATGCCCATCAAAGTTTTGGTTATTGGGAGTTATCTATAGATTCTCTTCTTTCTTAAGTTCATTTGTCTATTATAAATTCATTAATAAATTCAGCATGCACAGAGTCATGCATTTCTTTTCTTCTCAAGGATCCCACTGGAAAAGACAGAAACAAATACATAAAGTAAATAAACACATCTCAAAATATAAATTTACACTCGGTTTTAACTTAGAATTTTCTCATCTGAAGACATCCATCTACTGTCCTGTGATATGTGATGTTAAGAATGTGTACACATGCTTTTAGCTTGCTTTGAATCTCGGTGACTTTTGTATATATTCATGAGATTATTTTTCCTGTTTATCAGATTCTTAGAATTTTTAACAGGTGAGTTAATAGTAAGTGATTCATAAATCATATATTCCCTTTGTTTCTCCTTCCTTTCTGCTTATAACTATTTTCAAAAAGGACTGCTACATTTAATGTTCAACTTCCATTATGAAGTAAAACGTGACCTAAAGAATGTTATTTGAGAAACACTAGGAAAACTCCTTGACTTCACTATCTCCTTTTATTCCTTCTGACTTGCACCTTCAAATTCCACTTTCCTAAAACTTCAAAGACATTGTTTAAGGGGCAAGACTTCCCTGGATTGGGCAGAGTATTCAAGTCTATTATTATAAACTTTCACGAGTTACGCAGTTGGTCCAGCTCCCCATCAAGAGCAGAACATTGAGATGATAGTCTAAGGGACAGGTTCGGAGTGGAATGTTAACTTTTTCTGGAAATGAGAATCATCCCAGAATACACTGTGAAACATGAGCACAGTGGGATGGGGTGCTGAAAAGGAAAAGGAAAAAAAGGATAATCATTAATAATGTCACAATTTTATTTAGGCCCTTATGGTTGCTGAAAACATACCCCATATTTTTCTCATATCAACAAATCATTCACATATTAAAGAGATAAAGAAACAGGAAATTTGATAGATAAAATCTATCTTGTCCTTATCAGTAAGATTCTTGAGAAGAAAATGTTTAGTACATTCAAAAAATCCAGGACCAGAGTGATTGTAGAGATAATCTACTTCCATCCTGTGTCTTATCTCATGATTCTCTCTTTTTAAATTTTTTAAAGGTTAGGTTGTGTCTTTTATCCAACAGCAACTTATTGAATAAAGGGGATTTACCAGTAAGAGACTGTGCTTTTTTATCAATAGATAGCACAGCAATAGCAACAATTGCCAACATCGGCTGGATCATTGAAGAAGCAAGAATTCCAGAAAAACCTCTACTTCTGCTTTATTGACTATGCCAAAGCCTTTGACTGTGTGGATCACAACAAACTGTGAAATACCAGACCACCTGACCTGCCTCCTGAGAAATCTGTATACAGTTTTCTGTATACAGTTAGACCTCGACATGGAACAACAGACTGGTTCTAAATCAAGAAAGGAGTACATCAAGACTTTATATTGTCACACTGCTTATTTAACTTATATTCAGAGTACATCATGCAAAATGCTGGGCTGGATGAGGCACAAGCTGGAATCAAAATTACTGGGAGAAATATCAATAACCTCAGATATGCAGATGACACCACCCTTATGGCAGAAAGCAAAAGAAGAACTAAGCCTCTTGGTGAAAGTGAAAACGGAGAGTGAAAAAGTTGGCTTAAAACTCAACATTCAGAAAACTAAGATCATGGCAATTGATTCCATCACTTCATGGCAAATAGATGAGGAAACAATGAAAACAGTGACAGACTTTTGGGAGGCTCCAAAATCATGGCAGCCATGAAATTAAAAGAAGCTTGCTGCTTGGAAGAAAAGTTATGACTAACCTAGACAGCATATTAAAAAGCAGAGATATTTCTTTGCCAACAAAGATCCATCTAGTCAAAGCTCTGGTTTTTCCAGTACTCACGTATGGATGTGAGAGTTGGACTATAAAGAAAGCTGAGTGCCGAAGGATGGACGCTTTGCAACTATGGTGCTGGAGAAGACTCTTGAGAGTCCCTGGGACTGCAAGGAGAGCTAACCAGTCCATCCTAAAGGAAATGAGTCCTGAATATACATTGGAAGGACTGATGCTGAAGCTGAAACTCCAATACTTTGGCCACCTGATGTGAAGAACTGACTCATTGGAAAAGACCCTGATGCTGGGAAAGATTGAAGGCAGGAGGAGAAGGGTGAGAAAGAGGTTGAGATTGTTGGATGGTATCACTGACTCGATGGATATGAGTTTGAGTGAGTTCCAGGAGCTGGTGATGGACAGGGAGCCCTGGCGTGCTACAGTCCATGGGGTCTCAAAGAGTTGAACATGACTGAGGGGCTGAACTGAACTAAGCATAGCAGCTGCTACATCAAAGAAATCAAAATGGTCCCCCATCAATTATTCTTGATAGTTTGAATGTCTCTTCTGCCCTGAGTGTCCTTTTACAAATAGGGTAAGAACATGTTGCAGTAACACATTTGTCAACCCATGAGCCCTAAGGCAGCAAGATCAAGGGTGGATGGGGAGGGAGGTGGGAAAGAGGCTCAGGAGGGTGGGGCCATAGTTATACCTGTGGCTGATCCATGTTGATGTTTGGCAGAAACCAACATAATACATAAAGCAATTATCCTTCAACTAAAAATTATTTTTAAGAAAGAGAGAATGGTGACTAGGGATCTCTGATGCTTTGTCATCAAGTAGAAACCTGCTAAATGCTTACATCTAACAATATCAAAATATAACAGCAAATATAGTAACTAGATTTAAAAGGAAAAGCTCTGGCTTCACAAAAATCTCCACCTGCTCCTGGTCCCTCTCAGTCATCTTTTTCTGTATTTCAGGTGTGACTCAAATGATTAGAAAATTAGGGAAGAATGACAGGACATTCTACTTAACGTTCCTCTGCTTTCCTCTTTCAACTGAACACTGCAGGAAGCTTGCATTTTTCTTTTGCTTCTTTTTCTTGAATGTCTTCTATAGGAAGGCATACTCTAGTCTGGCAGTGCCGAAACTGAGAGGGAGAAAAACTTGCTTTCTTTCTGGAATTCATTACTAGTAGGTCTATTTGCACGAGGGCAGAAACCATATCCTTTAACCTGAATATTTTCTTAATTAAAAATACATATATTCATGACACAGGGAAGGAGGATGGGGCTATATATTCTGGGACCCCTAATAAGCCACAATGGAAACCACATTTGAGCATCAAACAATAACAGTTAATATTTATTACATGCTTAATGAATTCCAGATGCTGTTTTATGTGATTTGCAAATATCTACTCATTTAATCCTCATATAAATTTGAGATATAGATCTGTCTATAAAGTAGAGATAGCTACTCTCTTAAATTATCTCAGGATTATGCCCCCCCGCCCCAGATTGAAACAGATTGACTTACAGTATCACAAGAAGTGTATACAAAGATATACTGCTTTACCCTCTTGTCAAAAGATGGTATGGCAAGACTAAATTCTTTTGCCAATCTAACAATAAAATTTATTTTATTAGGTTTTAATTTGTACTTCTAAGATTATTATTAAGGTTAAGTAACTCTTCATATTTATTCCATTTGGATTTCCTGTTTTGTCAAATGCCTCTCTTGCTTAGCTTTTGTTTTAAACTATCTTTTATTCTTACATAACAATATTTTTACATATTTTGTACAGTAGTCCTTTATTGCTTACATGTGTTATAAATATCTTATTCAGCTGTATGACTCCTCATTTTTCTGCCTATACAGTTTTCTTTTGCTGAGAACAGAATTTGTTAAATATTGTCAATATTTTATTCATTTCCAACAGTTTTATTGAAGTATAATTCACACACAAATAGAAAGCATCCTTTTCAAGTGTACAGTTTAACTGTTTATAGTATATTCAGAGTTGTACAATCATCATCAAATATGACTTTGAAGATTTTTATCATTCCTAAAAGAAACCCCATCACCTTTAACAATCACTAACCATTTGCTCCAATACCTAGCCATAGGCAATCACTAATCTACTTTCTGTCTTACAGGTTTGTACATTCTTGACATTTCATATAAATGGAATAATATAATATATTGTCTTCTTGTGACTGATTTGTTTCAACTAGCATGTTTCCAGAGTTTCAATATGTTGTCTCATGATTCAGTACATATTTATTTTTATTGCTGGAATGTGGACCTTTACTCTTGTAAAGAAATCAATTACAAAATGTTAATATATGTAGAGTAAGAGGTCTGTCATAAGTACCCTTCCAACAAAATATTTGATTCTATAATTGCACAGAATAGTTTTCTCTGTTTTACCGGGTCAGTCATCCCCATGATATTTGAAGGTACAAGCCGCCATTCTGTAATATCCTCCTTGAATTTAATTAGCCAATTTTATTACTTGCTTTGCAGATGAAAGGTATTATGTACATACACATAACTTACAAAACAAAGGGATTTCTCTAGTGTACCTGACTCGTACCTGATTTGTATCCACAGTAATCAAAATATCACAGATGTATCAATTGCAAATAGCCACTTCAACTGATAGCATATGAATACAAGCTTAACCAAAATTGTCCACTGAAGAAATTGTAGACTGAGAAAAAGAGAGAAAGTCATGGTGATGGAACTGTTTCAGAAATATGTAGAAGTCTAAAACATATTTCTTCCTTGCAAGAAAAGCTGTGACAAACCTAGATAGCCAAAGTGAAGTAGAACATCACTTTGCCAACAAAGGTCCATATAGTCAATGCCATGGTTTTTCCAGTAGTCATTTATGGATGTGAGAGTTGGACCAGAAAGAAGGATGAACACCAAAGAACTGATAGTTTCAAACTGTCATTCTGTAGAAGACACTTGAGGGTCCTTTGGACAGTAAGGGGATCAAATCAGTCAACCCTAAAGGACATCAACTCTGAATACTCATTGAAAGGACTGATGTTAAAGCTGAAACTCCAGTACTTTGGCCTCCTGATGCAAAGTGACAACTCATTGGAAAAAACCCTGATGCTGGGAAAGATTGAAGGCATGAGGAAAAGGGGGCAACAGAGGATAAAATGGTTGGATGGCATCACTTACTCAGTGGACGTGAGTTTAAGCAAACTGTGGGAGTTGGCAAATGACAAGGAAGCCTGATGTGCTGCAGGCCATGGAGTCGCAAAGAGTCAAACATAGAGAATGAACAACAACAAATACCTCAAAGAATATCTTCATTGTATTATATGTCTTTTCTTTAGGTTCACCTTTCTAGAAGAAACAAAATTTTGTATGGCTCAAGTGTGTTATCGGTAGCTATAATAATTAAAATTATTCAAATCAAGCCCTAATTTATTATTTTTATTTTTACCCATGCTTCTTTTGATTAGCATAAAAGTTGCAATTTAGTGCGCCTGATATTTTGACCCTCTTTTAATGTTATTTAAATTAATTGTGCCTGTGTGTGCTCAGTCACTTGGTTGTGACCAACACTTTGCTGTAGCATGGTATGCAGCCTGTCAGGTTCCTCTGTCCATGGAATTTTACAGGTAAGAATACTGGAAAGGGTTGTCATTTCCTACCCCAGGGTATCTTCCTGACCCAGGGATTGAACCTGTGTCTCCTGCATTTTCTGTTTGGCAGGCAGATTCTTTACCATTGTGCCACCTGGAAAGTCCTGAAACCAAATTGAAACAACCACAGTTTTGGATATATTTTGAAAAACTGCACATGCCTCCACCCTGGGATTTCAGATACTACCTGTTGGGTATCATATTCCTCTCCTAATGCAATTCTCCATAAAATTAGCTAAAAGAGTGAATTTGTTTAAAATATTAGATAATTTTCAGCTTCAAAATTATTCTATTAGGACATGAAGAAATCTTAGGCTTAGTGAATCCCCTGAGATTCTGTCCTCCCACACGTGCAGTCTAGTGTCTGCCTTCCCACATATGTCTGTTATCAACTAAACAAGATGACAAAGAATATGAAAATAGAAAATAACAAAACAAATTTGAAGATCCTAAAGCTGTTAGACAGCCTAGTTATTATATTTGGAATTATTGCTTAAATTATGTTTCTTTTGATAATATGTCTTTATTTTGACAACTATCAAGCACTTAACAGTATCTATATAAAAGGTGGGTTTTCTTTTTTCATAAATCACACTTCAGCAGAGAACTATCCTGATATGCCAAATCAATAGATGCCAGCTGTGACAGTGAGAGTTTTGCCATATAATTTTCTGCCCCCATGCTCCAAACTGAAGATCTGTCCAAGTTATCAAATTTACTAAGTAACATCATTCTCAATTTCATCTGGCAATATTTTCATCTGGCATATAAAAAGTGCAAGAGAGGGACTCAGAAGAAAAGGAAAAGAGTTGCTATTCCTAGACATCTGTCTAGAAATCAAAATATAAAGACTAGAGTTCTTGAGTGGAAGAAATTTTATCGTTGAGAATTGGGAAATAGATGTCATGCATGCACAAAAAGTAGAAATTTAAGGTCAAAGATAGGATATGCGATGCGTGCATGCTACCTCACTTCAGTCCTGTCCTACTCTTTGTGACCCAGTGGACTGTAGCCCGCCAGGCTCCTCTGTCCATGGGACTCTTCAGGCAAGAACATTGGAGTGGAGATGCAATTCTTTTGTTGTTGTTGTTGGGCTGGGTCCTCACTGCAGCAGGCTGGCTTTCTCTAGTTGAGGTCAGGGGCTCCTCCGGATGCAGAGCACAGGCTCTAGAATGCCGGCCTCAGTAGTCATGGTGCACAGGCTCAGTTGCCCCATGCCATGTGGGATCTTAGTTCCCTGAAAGAGAGGGAGAGATCAAACCCATTTTCCCTGCTTTGGGAGGCAGATTCTCAACCACTGGACCACCAGAGAAGTCCCTGTAAATGCATTTCTATTTACCTCCATGTAGTATATGATCTAGCTTTTGCTGACTTAAGAGAACCTTTCATTTAATCATCCCATTCTTTCTCTCAATGACTACATTCAAGAAAACAGAACAACTTTTCTCATATCCTGATCTCATCTCACATGAAAGCCTTTGCTTCTCTCTCTACCTGTGTTATGGATTAAATATTTGTGTCCTCTCAAAATTCGTATAAGTCCTAACTTCTGACATAATGGCATTTGGAGGTGGGGCCTTTGGGAGGTGATTAGATCATGAAACATAGTGAACAGTCTGCTGTATACTTCCTTTAGATTTCCACCTCACTAATTCCTTGACACCCAGATCTCCACTCAAATACCCTATCCTTAGAATAACCTCTTTTCACTATCTTCCTATATTTCTTCTGCCATCACTTTCTACCAAATTTTCAACAAATGCAACACTTTAAAAAATCTTTTTTCCATTAAAGAAAAAATTTTTTAATAAATTAATCATAAACTAATAATCTCTCAAAGTTTGTTATTTTTATCTTTTTGATTGTATCAAAATACATATACAAGGGAAATATGAGCAACTTTATAAAAATATTTCAGTGGATAGGCAATAATTTAATTTATAATATAAATTTTTTTAAATATACGAATACATGTGTGTTACATATTTGTTTGCAAAGATGAACTACATAAATAGAACAAGAAACTTTTGGTTTTACAGTTTTAAAGAAAAATTTACTCCTCGTGACGCAGCAGTAAAGAACCCGCCTGCCAGTGCTGGAGACACAAGAGACATGGGTTCAATCCCTGGGTCAGGAAGATCCCCTGGAGAAGGAAATGGCAACCCTCTACAGTATTCTTGCCTAGGGAATCCCCTGGACAGAGGAGCCTGGAGGGCTACAGTCCATGGGGTCTCAGAGTCGTATGTGACTGAGCATACATGCAGGCACTCTCATCTATAGTAGTACACCAGGCAGTATGTGAATAAGGTTCTGTGACTCTAAAACATATACAAAATAGAATTTAAAATGAATAACTGTAGTGCATGAAAGAAGAGGTAAGACAATAAAGGAAATCATTAGGAGTCAAAGATATAAGGAAAGCATAAATCCAAGAAGTAAGCAAGCCCCAAACCAAGTGGCTGCCTAAAGGAATATGATAATCTTCATAATACCAGAATCAAAGCAAATGCACAATTGAGAACAATGCTAAATAATGATACATAAACATGTGGACTATGTTGAAGCAGAGAAAATGAAAAAACTTTGGATTTATACTTGATCATAACGGAATTTCCCTAAAACATTTGAATGTGAAAAATCATTTCACAGAAGAATCAGTACTATATAATTATTTTAATGCAAGATTCAAAATCTTGCACAAGTATATGTATAGATATAGATACATAAGATATATATAGATAAGATACATATGAGTCATCTAATACATGAAATGTACACAAACGTATACACAGACTCACACTAACACACAAAACTCTAAATAAAAATAAAAAAATAGTAAACATGACACTTAGGATATTGTCACATTGTTACCTTTTTTGGAGAGGGAGGAGAATGCATCATGGAATCAGCTATGAAGATGAACACAAAGACTTCAGGTATGATGTTTTATTTATAAAGTAGAGGTGAAGATAGGTAGTCATATGCTTTATTATTTACATCTTTTCTATAATACATTTATACTCCTTTGTATATATGAAATAGAACTGAAAAAAAATATCTTTATAAAGTTAAAGCCATTGCAAATTTATTGTTAGTGATATAACTATGGCAGACAGCATGAGAATTCTGAGGGTTTGGTATTTTACACATGTAATTTAAACTCCTCATTTTGTCAACTTATTTAATTAGCGAGCTAAAATAATTAAAGTGTAGTTCTAAGAAATTTTGGACTATTTTTAGATTGCTTTCTAAACTTCCTTTATCTCTTTCTACCTAAGAATGAATATTGATTTTTTTTTTTTTTTTTAGAAAAATAGGGAACAAAACTGGTCTGGCCTTTGACCATTTCATTTCATAGCTCTTCTAAATGCAATTCTATGTAACTTAAGTCCTATCAGACCCTGGGCAAATCACTCATTTATTCATTCATTTTTATTCACATTATCATACAAAAATCATGCATTGATATCTACTCTGTGGCAGGCACTGTGTACAAAGATGGATAAAGCATAAATCTGACAGATGCAGCTCACAACTGACCAGAACAGGAGGACCTTGATCTCATCAACGTGCAGGCTCTGAAATCAGACTGCTTCTACAGCCTTAATTTACTTTCCTGTTGAAGTATGTGTCTGGAATCTTTCCTGTATCAGTATCTTTACTGGCATCCTGAGAACCTGATTTTCAAGACATGTTTGAAAAAGTAAGAGAAGGAAAGGGTTTGGACAGGGATTCTACTCCCACCGTATTCCCAGAGTGACATGTCTTTCTGTGCCCAGGACTTCCTGCTGCCATGCTCTTACTATCCCTTTAAGGATCTCTGGGGTATCCCTGAAGAAAGTCTATACTGGCCTGATAAATGGCTATTCCTATAAAACAAAACATTTTTATTTATGCAGTTCTTTCTGTTTTTCGCTTCCTCTCATTCATAGTCTCAACCCTGAAACTCCATCATTTCTCATAATTAAGCCCTCAGGACTTCACACACTGTCGTCCTTTTAACTACTGAAGGAAAGAGAATGTCTGTGAGAAAAACAGCCTGGGGGTAATTCCTGGGTTGGCATAGCTTTGGGGTGCTCTCAGGTCCTGTGTGAAGTCTTTCTTAAAGAATACCTCTGGGGACCCTTTCTTAGAATGTGGTTACTTAAGGTTTCATTTAAGAAGCAAATGCTTCTTGGCCGTGCAAGCAGAGTAGAAAGCAGCCCAGCTTGTCTAACTGAAGATGAGGCAGCTGAATCTTACCATGTGAGGGCTTCCCTCGTGGCTCAGATAGTAAAGGATCTGCCTGCAATGCAAGAGGCTGGGTTTCGAGCTCTGCGTCAGGAAGATCCCCTGGAGAAGGGGAATACCCATTCCAGTATTCACGTCTGGAGAATTCCATGGACAGAGGAGCCTGGGGAGATTATAGTTCATGGGGTCAGAAGCCACTAAGGGATTAACAGCTTCACTTTCACCTCATTGTCAGTATCCCAGGACACCTACTAACCATACTGCGTGGCTGGAGACTTCTGAGTCCTGTAATCAAACTGCTAGCCTGAGATCTGGAGACTAGTGCTTCACCTAACCAACAAGATTACGTGTGCTTCTCTCCCTAATTGCTGCATAAGGAAAAAATAAATCTCTATAGACAGAAATGGGCAAGTCCCATATGACATTGTAATAATGGATATCATTTTTCTTTCCAAAATTTCTCTGGGAAAATTGAAAAATGGCTAAATGAATTAAGGATGAAAATGAAACAAAATATCAGGCAGTCATCACAACATTATTTAATAATAGTACTTTTAGTAAAACATAAACAACTTTCTAAATCAAAACAAGGATACTACAAAATGGGAATGTTTGAAATTATGCATATAAAGTTCATCCTGTACACACTAATAAGCTCCTTTCCTTAAGGCCTTAAGAAAGATACTATGGGACATAGGATGATAAATCAGAAATGGCCTCTGCCCTCAAAAGGATAGTATTTAAGTAGAGTAGATAACACATGTACAAAAATACCTAGAACAAGGTGTCGACTGAAATATAAATGCACAACCTAAAAATTGAGAGTTATATGTTTTATTTGGCAGACATAATGCAGCCATGAAATTAAAAGACGCTTACTCCTTGGAAGGAAAGTTATGACCAACCTAGATAGCATATTCAAAAGCAGAGATATTACTTTGCCGACTAAGGTCCATCTAGTCAAGGCTATAGTTTTTCCTGTGGTCAGGTATGGATGTAAGAGTTGGACTGTGAAGAAGGCAGAGTGCCGAAGAATTAATGCTTTTGAACTGTGGTGTTGGAGAAGACTCTTGAGAGTCCCTTGGACTGCAAGGAGATCCAACCAGTCCATTCTGAAGGAGATCAGCCCTGGGATTTCTTTGGAAGGAATGATGCTAAAGCTGAAACTCCAGTACTTTGGCCACCTCATGCGAAGAGTTGACTCATTGGAAAAGACTCTGATGCTGGGAGGGATTGGGGGCAGGAGGAGAAGAGGACGACAGAGGATGAGATGGCTGGATGGCATCACTGACTCGATGGACGTGAGTCTGAGTGAACTCCTGGCGTTGGTGATGGACAGGGAGGCCTGGCGTGCTGTGATTCATGGGGTCACAGAGTCGGACATGACTGAGCGACTGAACTGAACTGAACTGAATGAGGACTTCATACCGAGGACTTCAAGCCTGGTTGGCAGCATATCAAGTAACCTAAAGAAACTGCTCTGAGGAAATGAGGGAGGTAGCTAGGATGTATAGGAATTTTTCAATGAAGGGCAGGTAGTAAGCAAAAAAGATTACTGTTAATTAAAAAACAAAAAAACAAACAAAACTAGATGCCTCAAGGAATTTAGCGCTTTTCTATATATGGGAGGATGTAAGAGTCTAGGCTCACAGACATCCTTCTTTGGATATGCACCTCAGTTATCCGTGTCTGTACATCCTGAGTTTCTTCAGGACTCACCTTCAGGAGTGGCTGCAGTCTTATGGTAAGTATTCTTTGTTTCCTTCCTGAGTTCCCTCTGGGCTCATGAAGTCACCATTGGCGGGCTGCAATCACTGATGATAGTGACATCGCCTGTTTACTAAAGTGGCAGGCCGCATTTTATTCCTCAGATGTATGAACAAAATTCTCCAGTTTGAATACAAAGTTTTCACTCTTGGCTATATAAGCAAAGAAAACAAAGAATGACCAAATTACTTAGGGAACATAAGGTTTGAGAAATATTAGGATATTTTGTCTAAATTTTATATGAAGGTTTTTAATTGTACAAGTTTTTTTGGGTAGGGGGAATTTCATAATTGTAACCTAATTTCTTTAAAAATTAATCTAGCTGCAAAGTTTGGAAATGGTGAGAAAAATGACACTGGAGACTGTAATAAGTTATGGAACTGAGGTATGAGGTATCTGGAAATATAGAAGTAGATATGGAATGGAGCAATAGTAATAAATATAAATCTTTCAGCCACAGAATGTATGAATTGACAAAATAATTGATGTAGGAATATAAAGGTGTACAATCAAGAATTCAACTTAAAACTTGTTTACAATACAGAAACTCACAGACATAGGAAACAAATTAATGGTTTCCCCAGGAGAAGTGGAAGAAGGGATGAACTGGGAGTATGAGGTTAACAGAAGCACACTGCTATGTATAAAATAGATACTAAGGACCTACTATATAACACAAAGAACTATATTCAATATCATATAATAAACTATCACTGAAAAGAATTTTAAAGTAGTATGTATACATATATGTGTATGTATAAGCAAGTCACTTTTGTTACATATCTGAAACTAATGCAATATTGTAAATCAACTATACTTCAAGAAAAAACTGAAACAAACAAAACAAATCAATTTAGCAAATATTTTTGAGTGCTTGTTATTTCAAAAAATATGTTGCGTCCTGGGTTATTTGATTAAACTGTACTCTATATAACTAAGATGACAATAACATCACCAATAATAACAGAGAAAATCAAACTTTCTTCTGGGATAATCTGATAAATTTTGTTTGAGCACAAGTTGAGCGTGACATGACAGAGACATTAAGAAAGTACACACTGAAGGGTATTTGCAGATTTGCAGGGTTAGATGGAGAACACAGCAGACAAGTAGATAACAGATTTTTAACAGAAAAATAATATCTGAAGTTGCAGAGGACAGATGAAAAGACTATATTTGGAAAACAGGAAAAAGTTTCCCCTACATGATTTCTTACATTTTAAGTTTTGAAAGGTAAAAAAGATGCTAATAAGAGAGATATGAAGAGCCATCAAATATTTGTTCGGGAGGCAAGTATTTCAGTGTGGCTAAGAAAAGCCAGAATTTCAAGAGATAGGTGTAATCATAAAGCCAAAATAGAAAGCATTACTTTATAAATTAGCCTTCTTGAAATGGTAAGAATGAATTTATTAATAAAACTTGATAATAACAGTTTATATTTAAGAACAAAGAAATCACAAGGTAATCGCTAAGAGACAAATCAGTGATACAAAAGTGGAGACAATGACATTGACAACGTCTGCAAAAACCTTTAAGGTAAAAGAAAGGATTACACTACAAAGGGAAGTCAAAGAGAGGCAGAGTCTACTTTTTTGTTGTTGTTGTTTTTTGGTATAAATGAGGTCTTGTGCGGTGGCGTGGTGGTAAAGAATCCGCTTGCTGATGCAGGAGATGAAATAGATGTGGGTTCGATCTCTGGATTAGGAAGATCCCTTGGAGGAGGAAACAGAAACCCATTCCAGTATTCTTGCCTAGAAAATTCGTGGACAGAGGAGTCTGGCAGGCTACAGCCTATGGGGCTGCAATGAGTTGGATGCTACTGAGTGACTGAGCATGCACACACACACACACACACACACACACACACACACACACACATACAAGGAAAATGTCAAAGTACATGTAGAGAGGGGAAGAAATTGACAGAGTCAAGTATCTCGGTTAACTTTTTGTCTTTTGGCCATAGAGTGATGTTTGACCCACTTCTTTCTAATTTCAGCTTGAAAATCTACCCTTTCCTTCTTGGTCTGTATGATTATGAGGGAGCTGATTTCATATTCCCTTCATTCCTTGGTGATGGTGGTTTAGCCACTAAGTCATGTCCAAATCTTGCGACCACACAGACGGTAACCTGCCAGGCTACCCTGTTTGTGGGATTCTCCAGGCCAGAATATTAGAGTGGGATGCCGTTTCCTTCTGCAAATGAAGGGATCTTCATTTGCCTTCCCTAATTCAGGTGAGCAGGATCCACATTTCATCATCCAACCTCTCCTAACTAGTGAGAGTGCATGCTTTTGTGCTCTGTTGCTTCAATTGTGTTTGACTCTTTGCAACCCCATGAGACTGTATGTAATCCACCAGGCTCCTCTGTCCAGGGGATTCTCCAGGCAAGAATACTGGGGTGAGTTTCCACGCCCTTCTCCAGGGGATCTTCCCAATCCAGGGATCAAATCCACATCTCCTGCATCTCCAGCTTTATAGGTGGATTCTTTGCCCACTGATCCACCTGGGAATTGCTTTAGGAGTGGTTCAGTTCAGTTTAGTCGTGCAGTTGGGTCAGACTCTTTGAGACCCCATGGACTGCAGCACACCAGGCTTCCCTGTCCATCACCAGCTCCCAGAGCTTACTCAAATTCATGTCCATAGAGTGGGTGATGACATCCAACCTTCTCATGCCTCTGTCGTCCCCTTCTCCTCTTGCCTTCAATCTTTCCCAGTATCAGGGTCTTTACAAATGAGCCAATTCTTCCATCAGTTGGCCAAAGTATTGGAGTTTTAGCTTCAAGATTAGTCCTTCCAATGAATATGCAGTACTGATTTCTTTAGGATTCACTGGTTGGATCTCCTAGTTGTCCAAGGGACTCTCAAGAGTCTTTACCAACACCCCAGTTCAAAAGCATGAATTCTTCTTCACTCAGCTTTCTTTATAGTCCAACTCTCATATCCATACATGACTACTGGAAAAACCATAGCTTTGACTAGATGGACCTTTGCTAGCAAAGTATTGTCTATGCTTTTTTTATGCTGTCTAGGTTGGTCATAGCTTTTTTTCCAAGAGCAAGTGACTTTTAATTTCATGGCTGCAGTCACCATCTGCAGTGATTTTGGAGCCCCCCAAAATAAAGTCTCTCACTGTTTCCATTGTTTCCCCATCTATTTGCCATGAAGTGATGGGACCACATGCCATGATATTAGTTTCTGAATGTTGAGTTTTAAGCCAACTTTTTCACTCTCCTCTTTCACTAAGGCTTTGGCATAGTCATAAAGAAAAACTAGAGGCTTTTCTGGAACTCTCTTTCTTTTCCAAGGACCCAACGGATGTTGGCAACTTGATCTCTGGTTCCTCTGCCTTTTCTAAATCCAGCTTGAACATCTGGAAGTTCACGGCTCATATATTGTTGAAGCCTGTTTTGGAGAATGTGAGATGAGTACAACTGTGCGGTAGTTTGAGCATTCTTTGGCATTGCTTTTCTTTGGGATTGGAATGAAAACTGACCTTTTCCAGTCCTGTGGCCACAGCTGAGTTTTCCAGATTTGCTGGCATATTGAGTGCAGCACTTTCACAGCATCATCATATAGGATTTGAAATAGCTCAGCTGGAATTTCATTACCTCCAGTAGCTTTGTTAGTAGTGATGCTGCCTAAGGTCCACTTGACTTTGCGTTCCAGGATGTCTGTGTCTAGGTGAGTGATCACACCATCGTGGTTATCTGGGTGCTGAAGATTTTTTTTTTTTCGTATAATTTTTCTGTTTATTCTGTGTACCAAAATTTCTTCTGTGTACCCAAAAGTTGAGGAGTGGTACCTGAACCAAAATCTACCATATCAGAGACATTTACAGTCAATTCTTGGGGTTTAGTTTGTGCTATAAACAAAAAGAAGACATGGACTCATTATTCCCTTAGATCTGGTGATGATTTGAAATTATTTTGGAATCTATGTGGGGACTGAAAAGGAAGTCAATGCAGCAGAATGCACAGGAGGAAAATGTGGGAGAAATAGTATCCTTGCAGCAACATTTAGTCCCTGGGTCTGACAATTCCTAAAGCCATTTACACTTGTGGGATTTTTATTGAAATAAATCTATGCATTCTTACTACTGCCTACATTTTAAGTTGGGTTTTTATCACTTGATGAAAGAGTCTTAGCTGATACACAGGTCTCACAGAGGGTGGAGGAAAAAATTAAAGTAGAATATGGGTTTTGAGATGTTGGAAGAATAGGATTTATATATATATATGTATAATTTTAATTAAAAACAGTAATATTAGAACATCATCCTTAATAGATGAGATAAGAATAGCTGCTGAAGGTAAAGGAGCAAATTAGTTTGGAGTACTAGAAATTATAGAAAAGTTATGAGCCAGTTACTATGCAGAACAAATGAGAGAGCTAACAAAAAATGATTAAGTAATTACTGTTATAGGGAATTCATTTAAGCTGGTTGCTTTTATTTGATTTGGCCTGAATTAGGTCAATAAACTCTATAAATGTGTAGCAACTCAGAAGTGAAAATTAAGTGGGAAGTAATGAAGCTTGTAGTACGTCAAGACTGATAGAAAAATTCTAGGACAGAAAATTCTGGGGTTTTGAGGTTCTGGGATCAGTATAACATGGCTGATCATGATGTTCAGGAGGATAAAAAGAAATATGTAGTTAAAATAGAGATGTGTTATTTACTACAAGGAAAGTGAGAAATTGAGAGTTAAGTCATTCATAGTGTAAAAGGAAGTTCTAACTAGAAGTGAAATGAATTAAAGATGTACTGTAGAGGTTGTTATTCTGGTCCTGGAGCTTGACATCTGATTAAGACTGTAAATGCTTTGAGTTAAAGCTCTTTCACTAGGTGACTTAAATAGAGGTGAAGTTTCTAAAAATGAGAATTAAAAAAAAAAAATTGTCAGCAGACTTAAAGAAGCATTAAGTAGCAGAGGAACTCTTTGAGGGCAATGGCATAGGTTCTGTGTGAAAAATGTCTCTGAGCCAGGGTGCAGAGGTTACTAAGGAAACTGAGCCAGGGCTCTCAGGGTTAGTAGCTACTTGGCTTGCCAGGTGTCTCAGTGGTAGAGAGCCTGCCTGCCAGTGTAGGAGATGTAGGAGACCTGGGTTCCATCCCTGGTCAGAAAGGTCATCTGCAGGAGGGCACAGCAACCCACTCCAGTGTTCTTGCCTGGAGAATCCCAGGGACAGAGGAGTCTGGCGGGCTACAGTCCATGATGTCTCAATGATTCAGACGCCACTTAGCAACTAAGCATGAACACAAGACCTGTTATCAGACGAGCAGGAGGTGCTAAAAGACAGGATGATTTCAGAATAGGTGAGGTTTGAGAAAAAACGTGGCAGAATTCTCATCTGAATGAGAGCTTATTAATTTTATCTTTCCTTCTGTGTTAAAAGTTACCTGGGATTTGTTCAAATCATCAACATTCACTGGATCATTGAAAAAGCAAGAGAGTTCCAGAAAAATATTTATTTCTGCTTTATTGACTATGCCAAAGCCTTTGACTGTGTGGATCACAATAAACTATGGAAAAGTCTGAAAGAGATGGGAATACAAAACCACCTGACCTGCCTCTTGAGAGACCTGTATGCAGGTCAGGAAGCAACAGTTAGAACTGGACATGGAACAACAGACTGGTTCCAAATAGGAAAAGGAGTACGTCAAGGCTGTATATTGTCACCCTGCTTATTTAACTTCTATGCAGAGTACATCATGAGAAACGCTGGACTGGAAGAAACACAAGCTGGAATCAAGATTGCCAGGAGAAATCTCAATAACCTCAGATATGCAGATGACACCACCCTTATGGCAGAAAGTGAAGAGGAGCTAAAAAGCCTCTTGATGAAAGTGAAAGAGGAGAGAGAAAAAGTTGGCTTAAAGCTCAACATTCAGAAAATGAAGATCATGGCATCCGGTCCCATCACTTCATGAGAAATAAGATGGAGAAACAGTGGAAACAGTGGCAGACTTTAGTTTTGGGGGGCTGAAAATCACTACAGATGGTGACTGTAGCCATGAAATTAAAAGACACTTACTCCTTGGAAGGAAAGTTATGACCAACCTAAATAGCATATTAAAAAGCAGACATATTACTTTGCCAACCAAGGTCTGTCTAGTCAAGGCTGTGGTTTTTCCAGTGGTCATGTATGGATGTGAGAGTTGGACTGTGAAGAAAGTTGAGTGTCGAAAATTGAAGCTTTTGAACTGTGGCATTGGAGAAGACTCTTGAGAGTCCCTTGGACTGCAAGGAGACTCCACCCAGTCTACCTAAAGGAGATCAGCTCTGGGATTTCTTTGGAAGGAATGATGCTAAAGCTGAAACTCCAGTACTTTGGCCACCTCATGCGAAGTATTGACTCACTGGGAAAGACTCTGATGCTGGGAGGGATTGGGGGCAGGAGGAGAAGGGGATGACAGAGAATGAGATGGCTGAATGGCATCACCGACTCGATGGACGTGAGTCTGAGTGAACTCCAGGAGTTGGTGATGGACAGGGAGGCCTGGGGTGCTGCAATTCATGGGGTCGCAAAGAGTGGGACACGACTGAGTATCTGAAGTGAACTGAACTGAACTGAGATGGGATTTGTTTTAATCATGTAATAATAAAACAAAGTTGTGGAAATAATTGAAAGGAAGAAGTTTATATTTACAGATTCCTAGAAATAGAAGGCACAACATACAACCCAGGTCCACATGGGAAAGATTAAAGTGCCCAATACGTAGTCTTGGGTGATTTAGGTCAGGAGAAATGCCAGCCTGATGTGTGAGAGTTTAATAAAGAGGGTGGTTAAAGATGTGGGCTCTTGGTTGGGCAGTTTAATATCAAAATACAGTCTCAGGGGAGTTATTTGCCATGTTTCGGATTTATTAAGCCCTGGGGAGTGTCTCCAGGATGAAGGCCCCCAATGCTAGAGCATCAAGAATATAAGCAATGAGAATATAGACAAAAATGTGTAAGTAGGTATGGTGATAAATGTTAACTATACTTCTTGTGGTGCGCTTTTGGCAGAATATACAGATGCTGAATCACTATGTTGTATATCTGGAGCTAATAAAATGTTGTACGGCAAATATTGTGTGTGCATGCTTAGTTATGTCCAATTCTTCTGTGACCCCATAGGCTCTGGCTACCAGGCTCTTCTGCCCATGGAATTTTCCAGGCAAGAATATTGCAGTGGGTTGCCATTTCCTTCTCCAGGGGAACTTCCCGACTCAGGGATCGAACCCTAATATCCTGTGCCTCCTGCACTGCAGGTGAATTCTTTCCCACTGAGCCACCATGGAAATTCATGGCAAATGTAACTCAATAAACTATATATAGGCAATAAATAAAGTAAATACAAACAATATACCTTTTGAGTCAATTAGCTATTAAAAAATGGATAAAGTGATTACTTGTATTTTTCCTTTCTTTGGCTGGTTTACCTCTGAATGTAATATTTTTTATTTTAGCTGCATGGCATGTGGGATCTTAGTTCCCTGACCAAGGGTGAAACCCGTACCCCATGCAGTAGAAGCTTGAGTTTTAACCACTGGACTGCTAGAGAAGTCCCTGAATGTAACTTTAAAAAAAAAATAAAATTAAGATTCAATTAATTTTTCTTGAAGCAGAGTTTAGAATGGTAAAGAAATTTATTATCCTAATAATAATAATAAGTACTCATTATTATAAGTGTCTACCAGTTACTGTGCTAAGAACTTTACATTATAATTTTAATCCTCATAACAACCATAATGAGGGAAATGCTATTAGTACTATACCTTTTTGCACCTAAGGAAATTGAAGGCTAGATAATTTAAGTCACTTGCCCAAGGTCAGAGACATAAATTCAAGTCCATCTGAATTTAAAACCTAGCCTTTCCATGGTTGTGTTTGCACGTTAACCATGGAGTGTTTTGCTTACTGAAGAGATCAGCGTTCTGTATCATTCACTGGAGGCAGAGTTAAGACAAAATAAAAAGAGTATAGAAGCTGGTATCACTTCAGTGGTTTTTGATTTGCTTAAAATAAAACCAAGTTTGCATTAGTTTTTCACTCAATAAAAACGGTCTTTACAGAGAGACATGGCACGCAGTCCATCTTAGGCTTTTATTTTGAACATGACAGTGGCGTGTAATTTAAAGAAAAAAAATCAGCCTAACACTAAGTGTACAAGGCAATAAATCTTTAGTCCCCAGAGCAACATTTTTCTGCCACCCCCTTCCTTTGGACGTAAAAAGATGTGGGACTCCTGCCAGGAAAATAAAATAAAATGTAAGAACAGTTATAAATGAAATACAATCAGAGGCTTACAATCTGCTTCTTTGCTAGCTTGCTTTATTCCTTCCTTGAGGATTCTATTTCTTCCTCTGCTTCACCATGGTATTCCATTTCCCTTGCTTTCATTTTCCTATTTTTACTGCTATTTATAACATTTGCCCTTACCTTTTATTCTCTTTTATGTGCTTTCTTTTTTGTTGAAGGAAAAAAATATATATGTGATTTTATTCCTGTGTGTATTCAGACATAGGGTTTGCCTTTCCTATTGCCTTTTACTACTTTTTTAAAATGGATATTATTTTTTTTTCCTTTTGTGTCTTTTGTCTGTATTCACTTTGTGCTGATGCTTTGATCTTACTTCTAGGTTGGAAGGGGTCAGTTTCCTATGGACTATCTTGTTTAGAGTTTTTTTTTTTTTTTTTTTCTCTTACTAGAGCAAGTCTTTACCCTGCTCATGGGATCAGACATCAGAATTCCTAAGTCTAAAGAACAATGCCAAAATATATTGAAGGAATTCACTTATTTACTTCTGCAGGCGAAAATACACTTGTTCATTTACTCTCTCCTCTGTCTGTCTAACCATCCTCCCATCCTTTTATCAGGCATTCATGGAGCACCTTAGGCTTATTTATTCATTCAGTCAATAAACATTTATAGGGCATCTGTGATGTACCAGGAACCAGTGGTAAAAGGTGAATGCAAGCAATAATGGATCCATTGTCAGTAGAGAATTTTAAAACAATAATAAAACCAACTAAAAGTCTGGTTTTTTTATCATCATCATGTGCTGGAAATTTTAAACAATAATAGTGCTAAAGTAATTCTGCTGATGGTGGTTGCCCACTCCCTCCTCCTCCCCTCTTCCCCTTGGGTATGGCACAGTACAGTGTAGAAGAAAGCAAAAATCTGTGGCCGCTTGAAGATTATAATCTAGGAGAACACAGAATATGTGTGTATGACTATATAAGTATAAATATAGAATTATATGTCTTATACATAATTATGTAAATAAAAATATATAATCCTATCAATTTGATTGGGAATACAATTATTCATAAATGCAAAGACTGTATTCTGGACACTTAGGAGATTGAATATGCTAAGTAACAAATTAGTAGAATGAGAATGATAGATTCATCAAGGCATTACCTGCTGATAGTCATAATTGAGATTAATTGGATTTCTTATATGCATCTGCTCAAAGAAGTCTTAGAGCTAACTGGGAATCAGAGTCACTAGTTTTGGGCAATGGGGAACAGGAAATGTGAACGTTCTCCTGCTAGACAGAGGACAACGTGTTACTTGCTCAGTCGTGTCTGACTCTCTGCCACCCCATGGACTATAGCCCACCAGGCTCATCTGTTCATGGAGTTCTCCAGGCAAGAATACTGGAGTGGGTTTGCCACAAATCTCCATGAAGAATGAATATGAGTTCAAGTTCTAACTAGGAGATAGAACTAGCATGACTAATGGCTTCTTTCCTGGAGTCAGACTCCAGAGGAATCTGAGTAGGGAAGATAGAGAAAAGCGTGACAAAGCCCTGGGGAGACTGGAGGTTTTAAACTGCTGTGTGGAGGGTATTGATGGGGAACAGGAGGCAGTCCACCACGCTGAGGTCAAAGTAGGGTAGACATTATTGGGGTTTAAAAAAGAAAACATTAAAAATCAGTGATGTATGAAAGGACCTAGAGATTATTATATATGGAATCTAAAAAAAAATGATACAAGTAAACTTATTTGCAAAACAGGAATAGGCTCACAGACATAGAAAACATAGTTACTGAAGAAGATGGGATGAGGTATATTAGGGATTGGGATTAATAAATCACCCCACTCCAGTACTCTTGCCTGGAAAATCCCATGGATGGAGGAGCCTGGTGGGCTACAGTCCATGGGATCGCTAAGAGTTGGACACCACTGAGCAACTTCACTTTCACATTTCACTTTCATGCACTGGAGAAGGAAATGGCAACGCGCTCCAGTGTTCTTGCCTGGAGAATCCCAGGGACAGGGGAGCCTGGTGGGCTGCCGTCTATGGGGTCGCACAGAGTCAGACACGACTGAAGCGACGCAGCAGCAGCAGCAGCAGCAGCATATATAAAATAGATAACCAACACAGACCTACTGAATAGCACAAGAAATTACACTCAATATCTTGCACGTATCTATAAGAGAATGGAATCTGAAAAGAATATGTATATGTACATATATATATTTATATATAAATGAATCATTTTGCTGTACACTGGAAATTAACACAACATTGTAAACCAGCCATACTTTAATTTAAAAGAAAAGTTAAAGAAGTCAGTGTTGTAGAAATGGGATATAGTGCAAAAATAAGTATTCTTCCCTGGAAAATCCCATGGACAGAGAAGCCTGGCGGGCTACAGTCCATAGGATTGCCAAGAATCAGAGACAAATGATGCACACTACATAAGATGATAGTTACAAATATAAGATGATAGTTACAAGTTTAGATAAATCAATAATCGTAATAGATACATATGGAAAATGTTATTTCCTTCAAAGATGTATTCTGACAGATGTGGAGAACAAAAACAGTTACCTAGAACATAAATAGAACAAAAATTGAAGGAAAAAGCAGAATTAAAGACAATGCACACAGATATTAACACAAAGAAATAGTCATATTACTATTATATAAAATTAAGACAAAATTATTGAGGCAGAGAGTTTCATTATTTTCAGTTCAGTTCAGTCACTCAGTCATGTCCAGCTCTATGTGACCCCATGAATCGCAGCACGCCAGGGCTCCCTGTCCATCACCAACCCCTGGAGTTCACCCAGACTCGCGTCCATCGAGTCAGTGATGCCATCCAGCCATCTCATCCTCGGTCGTCCCCTTCTCCTCCTGCCCCCAATCCCTACCAGCATCAGAGTCTTTCCCAATGAGTCAACTCTTCGCATGAGGTGGCCAAAGTACTGGAGCTTCAGCTTTAGCATCATTCCTTCCAAAGAAATCCCAGGATTGATCTCCTTCAGAATGGACTGGTTAGATCTCCTTGTGGTCCAAGGGACTCTCAAGAGTCTTCTCCAACACCACAGTTCAAAAGCATCAATTATTTGGCTCTCAGCCTTCTTCACAGTCCAACTGTCACATTCATACATGATTACTGGAAAAACCATAGCCTTGACTAGACGGACCTTGGTCGGCACAGTAATGTCTCTGCTTTTGAATATACTATCTAGGTTGCTCATAATTTTTCTTCCAAGGAGTAAGCGTCTTTTAATTTCATGGCTACAGTCACCATCTGCAGTGATTTTGGAGCCCAAAAAAACAAAGTCTGACACTGTTTCCACTGTTTCCCCTTCTATTTCCCATGAAGTGATGGGACCCAATGCCATGATCGTTGTTTTCTGAATGTTGAGCTTTAAGCCAACTTTTTCGCTCTCCTCTTTCACTTTCATCAAGAGGCTTTTTAGTTCCTCTTCACTTTCTGCCAGAAGGGTGGTGTCACCTGCATTTCTGAGGTTATTGATATTTCTTCTGGCAATCTTGATTCCAGCTTGTGTTTCTTCCAGTCCAGCGTTTCTCATGATGTACTCTGCATAGAAGTTAAATAAGCAGGGTGACAATATACAGCCTTGATGTACTCCTTTTCCTGTTTGGAACCAGTTTGTTGTTCCATGTCCAGTTTTAACTGTTGCTTCCTGATCTGCATACAGANGAGTGATCACACCATCATGATTATCCGGGTCGTGAAGATCTTTTTTATACAGTTCTTCTGTGTATTGTTGCCATCTCTTCTCATTATCTTCTGCTTCTGTTAGGTCCACACCATTTCTGCCCGTTTCGAGTCCATCTTTGCATGAAATGTTCCCTTGGTATCTCTAATTTTCTCGAAGAGAGCTCTAGTCTTTCCCATTCTGTTGTTTTCCTCTATTTCTTTGCATTGATCACTGAAGAAGGCTTTCTTATCTCTTCCTGCTCTTCTTTGGAACTCTGCATTCAGATGCTTGTATCTTTCCTTTTCTCCTTGGCTTTTTGCTTCTCTTCTTTTCACAGCTATTTGTAAGGCCTCCCCAGACAGCCATTTTGCTTTTTTGCCTTTCTTTTCCATGGGGATGGTCTTGATCCCTGTCTCCTGTACAATGTCATGAACCTCATTCCACAGTTCATCAGGCACTCTATCTATCACATCTAGGCCCTTAAATCTATTTCTCTCTTCCACTGTATAATCATAAGGGATTTGATTTAGGTCATACCTGAATGGTCTAGCAGTTTTCCCTACTTTCTTCAATTTCATTCTGAATTTGGTAATAAGGATTTCATGATCTGAGCCACAGTCAGCTCCTGGTCTTGTTTTTGTTGACTGTATAGAGCTATTCCATCTTTGGCTGCAGAGAATATAATCAATCTGATTTCGGTGTTGACCATCTGGTGATGTCCATGTGTAGAGTCTTCTCTTGTGTTGTTGGAAGAGGGTGTTTGCTATGACCAATGCATTTTCTTAGCAAAACTCTATTAGTCTTTGCCCTGCTTCATTCCGCATTCCAAGGCCAAATTTGCCTGTTACTCCAGGTGTTTCTTGACTCCCTACTTTTGCATTCCAGTCCCCTATAATGAAAAGGACATCTTTTGGGGGTGTTAGTTCTAAAAGATCTTGTAGGTCTTCATAGAACCGTTCAACTTCAGCTTCTTCAGCATTACTGGTTGGGGCATAGACTTGGATTACTGTGATATTGAATGGTGTGCCTTGGAAACGAACAAAGATCATTCTGTTTTTTTTTGAGATTGCATCCAAGTACTGCATTTGGGACTCTTTTGGTGACCATGATGGCTACTCCATTTCTTCTGAGGGATTCCTGCCCACAGTAGTAGATATAAGGGTCATCTGGTTAAATTCTAGTCTATTTTAGTTCACTGATTCCTAGAATGTCGATGTTCACTCTTGCCATCTCCTGTTTGACCACTTCCAGTTTGCCTTGATTCATGGACCTGACATTCCAGGTTCCTATGCAATATTGCTCTTTACAGCATTGGACCTTGCTTCTATCACCAGTCACATCCACAGCTGGGTATTGTTTTTGCTTTGGCTCCATCCCTTCATTCTTCCTGGAGTTATTTCTCCACTGACCTCCAGTAGCATATTTGGCACCTATTGACCTGGGGAGTTCCTCTTTCAGTATCTTATCATTTTGCCTTTTCACACTGTTCATGGGGTTCTCAAGGCATGAATACTGAAGTGGTTTTCCATTCCCTTCTCCAGTGGACCACGTTCTGTCAGATCTCTCCACCATGACCCGCCCACCCTGGGTTGCCCTGCGGTCATGGCTTAGTTTCATTGAGTTAGACAAGGCTGTGATCCTAGTGTGATTAGATTGACTAGTTTTCTGTGAGTATGGCTTCAGTATGCCTGTCCTCTGATGCCCTCTTGCAACACCTATCATCTTTCTTGGGTTTCTCTTACCTCGGGCGTGGGGTATCTCTTCACTGCTGCTCCAGCAAAGCACAGCCACTGATCCTTACCTTGAATGAGGGGTATCTCCTCCCACTGCCTTTCCTGACCCTCAACATGGGATGGCTCCTCTAGGCCATCCTGGGCTCTCACAGCCACCACTCCTTGGGCGTGGGCTTGCTCCTCCCGGCTGCCGCCACTGGCCTCAGGTGCTGCCCCTGGCCTCGGATGCAGGGTAGCTCCTCTTAGCCATTGCCCCTGGCCTTGGACGTGGGGTAGCTCCTCTCGGCCACGCTTAAGTGTGCCGCCACCTGTGCTTAAGTGCGCCGCCGCCTGTGCTTAAGTGCACTGGGCACTAGTGCCACCACCTGTGCTTATTTAATTCAATTCAATTAATTCAATTTCAGTTTGCCAAGAACACATATCTTATTATAATAAAGCATTAATATATTAATTATTAACAATATAATAATTGAAATAATTAATTCAATTTCAGTTTGCCAAGAACACATAGCGTACTATAATAAAGCATGCATATGTGAAATAACCTCAAAATAAATGAAATATAAATTGAGGAAAATACAGGGGAAAATGGATGAATCTATAATTTCAGTTGTAGTTTCAGCACATAGCTCTTGTTTATTTATGGTTGTGTAGTGTGTGTGTTAGTTGCTCAGTCATATCCGACTCTTGTGAACCTCATGGACTGTAGCCCACTAGGCTCCTCTGTCCACAGAATTTTCCAGGCAAGAATACTGGTGTAGGTAGCCATTTTCTACTCCAGGGGATCTTCCCGACCCAAGGATAGAACTCGGATTTCCTGCATTTTAGGCAGAGATTTTACATTTAAGGAATCTAAACAAACATGGGGGTTTATAGATCTCTAGAACATAATAAAAAAGCTTCTACAAAAAGTAATCAATTAAGAGACCTTCTGCAAACACACAAGTAAAATTTCTCAGACTTTCTGAGAAACTCAGAAAACTTCAAAGGCAGGTATCATAAAGATGAAAATCTTAGATCATAGTATAATTAAGTTTGAAGTCAATGATGTAATATAAATTTTAAAATCCCATATATTTAGAAAGTGTGAAAACATATTGTTAAAAAGGTCTTGATATCACAAGAAATTATAATAATACTGGAATTAAATTACAGTGAAAACACTATATACCAAAATTTGCAGGATACAGCAATACACTTTAAGGGAAATATATACTCTAATTACTTTTACTAGAAAATAAGAAAACCTCCAAATTTATGAGCGAAGGGCTTATCATAATAAATTAGAAAAGGAAAAAAAAAGATTAACCTTAAAGAAATTAGACAATGGTAATAAAAGTAGAGTAAAATTCACCAACTTTTAAACCAATAAATTTAAAAGGGAGTCCTATTTTTGTCAAGACAGAACAAGAAGAAAACAAAAAGACGTGAATGAATAAGGCCAGTAATAAAAGGGGCTTCCCAAGTGATGCTTAGTGGCAAATAACCTGCCTGCCAGTTCAGGAGACAGAAGAGACCTGAGTTTGATTCCTGGTGGGGAAGGTCCCCTGGAGGAGGGCATGGCAACCCATCCCAGCATTCTCACCTGTTGAATCTCATGGACAGAGGAGCCTGGCAGGCTGTAGTATATGGGGCCCCAAAGAGGCTGGTGGGCTGCAGCCCATGGGGACACAACTGATGTGACTGAACACATGCACACACGGTAATAAAACACTTCACTAGAGGTAATGTGACAACAATTTTGCCAATCATTTAGGAAAAAATTAATGGGATAAATATTCTTAGGAAAGTAGATCTTATTAGAATTTTATCAAGAAGAAAAATAGCATGAATAATTCTATAAGTATCAATGCAATGGAAACACAAATTTAAAATATTCCCACAAACAAAACAGTAAGCTCAGAAAAATTGGACATAACTTGCTGCAAATTTTCAAAAACATCATGCCAAGTGTACTCAATCTCTTACAATAAAAGGGAAATGAGAAGCCCTTCAATGGCATCAATGAGACAGTTATCAATCCTATATAAAAACTAGACAAAGCTGTACAAGAAAGGACATGACTACAGATTGAAAAAAAGGTCTAAAGAAAATATTAAGAAATAAACACCCAAATATATAAACAAAAGGTAATTCACTGTGACTGTACTGATTTTATCCCAGGTATGCCAGGGTGATTTAATATTAGACAATCTAGAAATTTAATCTGACAAATTAAATTATTTAAATGGAAAAAATCATATGCTTATTCCTATATGTGCAGAAAATCTATCAATATAATAATCATTTGTGATGAAGATTATTAATAAATTAATAAATTAAGGGGGCTTTTCAGTATGATAAAAGGTACAAGAAAACTTGAGCAAACATCATCCTAAATGAGAAGAAGCATTGAGATTGCTTCCTTTAAGAAAAACATGCCGGTTGTATTAGACACTGAGGTCATGCCTCATGTTCTCTTGACTCCACTTTACTCTGTCATTATGGCAATCAGCTGCATATGTGTATGAACTGCCAAGCATATTGCCTCAGTTACCCCAGACGTTTTCATTTTCTGTCTCATGGTTTCCTAACTCGGTGACTTGAAAGAACCATGAAAATTTAATGGGCATCCATGTATACGCACCCTGGGGGAATGAGAGATCAATGATTCATGGATAATTCTTGACCGAAAAGGGGCAGGAACCAGACCTAAATGCTCCTCTCTTCTCTCAAGTTCCCAATTGTGAGGTGTAATCTTCACAGCATCTCATATAATCTTGATGATACTCCAGCCTCCTTTACCACAGAGGTGATCAATCAGTGACTCACCCCTGTACTGGCTTTCTCTCCTTATATATTTTACACTCATCAGTGTCCTACTCCTCTTCCCTGGGATTTTCTCCACAAATAAATTACTTGTTTTCCTAGGATAATCCTTCCTACGTGTCAAACTCTATTTTTTTGAGCTCCAAAATCACTGCAGATGGTGACTGCAGCCTTGAAATTAAAAGACACTTACTCCTTGGAAGAAAAGTTATGACCAACCTAGATAGCATATTCAAAAGCAGAGACATTACTTTGCTGACTAAGGTCCATCTAGTCAAGGCTATGGTTTTTCCAGTAGTCATATATGGATGTGAGAGTTGGACTGTGAAGAAGGCTGAGCACTGAAGAATTGATACTTTTGAACTGTGGTGTTGGAGAAGACTCCTGAGAGTCCCTTGGACTGCAAGGAGATCCAACCACTCTATTGTGAAGGAGATCAACCCTGGGATTTCTTTGGAAGGAATGATGCTAAAGCTGAAACTCCAGTACTTTGGCCACCTCATGCGAAGGGTTGACTCATTGGAAAAGACTCTGATGCTGGGAGGGATTGGGGGCAGGAGGAGAAGGGGATGACAGAGGATGCAATGGCTGGATGGCATCACTGACTCGATGGACATGAATCTGAGTGAACTCTGGGAGATGGTGATGGACAGGGAGGCCTGGTGTGCTGCGATTCATGGGGTCACAAAGAGTCGGACACAACTGAGCAACTGAATTGAACTGAAGACAAATGCTATCAACATTCTGTCCAAAACTGTACTGGGAGCTTAGACTATGATTGAAAGTATAATAATTGGAAGAAGGATATACATTCTAATCTGTTGTTGTTGTTGTTGTTGTGTTTGTTTTTTTTTTTTTTTTGTAATCATATATGGATGTTAGAGTTGGACTATAAAGAAAGCTGAGCAGTGAAGAATTGATGATTGTGAACTGTGGTGTTGGAGAAGACTCTTGAGAGTCCCTTGGACTGAAAGGAGATCCAACCAGTCCATCCTAAAGGAAATCAGTCCTGAATATTCACTGGAAGAACTGATGCTGAAGCTGAAGCTCCAATACTTCTGGCCACATGATGTGAAGAATTTACTCATTTGAAAAGACCCTGATGCAGGAAAAGACTGAAGGCAGGAGGAGAAGGGGGTGAGAGAGGGTGAGATGGTTGGCTGGCATCACCGACTAGATGGACATGAGTTTGAGTAAACTCTGGGAGTTGGTGATGTACCGGGAGGCCTGGTGTGCTACATTCCATGGGTTCACACAGAGACGGACATGACTGAGTGACTGAACTGAACTGATACAATCTAATGATACTTGCAGATGTTATAATCATTTAATTAGAAAAGCAAAAATAATCTACAGATATAGTATTGAAGATAGTAAAAAGCATTTAGAAAGCTGGCTGGATATATGATTAAAATACAAAAATTAATTTCTGTACACTAATAGCAAACAGGTCAATATTAAAAAGATATTGTATACAACAGAAACAGAATATCTAAGAATACTTAACAATATATATGTAAGGACTTTATGAGAAAAACATTTCATTGTATTAAGGTATATTTAAAAAGACTTAATAAAGAGGGACATTATGAATATTGTAATTAATAGTATAGAGAAGTGATTCATTCAGTCTGTAAATTTCATTCCAGTTAACAATTCCAACAGTGTTCTTTTTGGATCTTGGTGAGTTGAGTCTTAAATTTTGTGCAAGATTTAAAGGCCATGAATGTTAAGACATTTCTGAAGAGGAAGACAGGTAAAGGAGCTATTACTCTGCTATCGTTTAGAATATACTTTAAAACTAGAGGATTACTTGAAAAAGATTTGAGAAAAAAGAAATGTGAGAGGATCCACTGGATTAAAAAGGAAAATATGTGCAGGATTGAAGGTACTGATAACCCTGGTATTTAGAGGAAGGTAATATTATGCCAACATCCATTGGATCATCAAAAAAGCAAGAGAGTTCCAGAAAAACATCTATTTCTGCTTTATTGACTATGCCAAACCATTTGACTGTGTGGATCACAATAAACTGTGGAAAATTCTGAAAGAGATGGGAATACCAAACCACCTGACCTGCATCTTGAGAAATTTGCATGCAGGTCAGGAAGCAACAGTTAGAACTGGACATGGAACAACAGACTGGTTCCAAATAGGAAAAGGAGTACGTCAAGGCTGTATATTGTCACCCTGCTTATTTAACTTCCATGCAGAGTACATCATGAGAAACGCTGGACTGGAAGAAACACAAGCTGGAATCAAGAGTGCCGGGAGAAATCTCAATAACCTCAGATATGCAGATGACACCACCCTTATGGCAGAAAGTGAAGAGGAACTAAAAAGCCTCTTGATGAAAGTGAAAGAGGAGAAAGTGAACAAGTTGGCTTAAAGCTCAACATTCAGAAAACGAAGATCATGACATCTGGTCCCATCACTTCATGGGAAATAGATGGGGAAACAGTGGAAACAGTGTCAGACTTTATTTATTTATTTATTTATTTATTTTGGCTCCAAAATCACTGCAGATGGTGACTGCAGCCATTAAATTAAAAGATACTTACTCCTTGGAAGAAAAGTTATGACCAACTTAGATAGCATATTGAAAAGCAGAGACATTACTTTGCCAACAAAGGTCCGTTTAGTCAAGTCTATGGTTTTTCCAGTGGTCATGTATGGATGTGAGAGTTGGATTGTGAAGAAAGCTGAGCACCGAAGAATTGATGCTTTTGAACTGTGGTGTTGGAGAAGACTCTTGAAAGTTCCTTGGATTGCAAGGAGATCCAACCAATCCATCGTGAAGGAGATCAGACCTGGGATTTCTTTGGAAGGAATGATGCTGAAGCTGAAACTCCAGTACTTTGGCCTCCTCATGCGAAGAGTTGACTCATTGGAAAAGACTCTGATGCTGGGAGGAATTGGAGGCAGGAAGAGAAGGGGACGACGGGATGAGATGGCTGGATGGCATCACTGACTCGGTGGACGTGAGTCTTAGTGAACTCCAGGAGTTGGTGATGGACAGGAAGGCCTGGAGTGCTGCAATTCATGGGGTTGCAAAGAGTCAGACATGACTGAGCGACTCAACTGAGTTGAATTGAATATTATTAAATATCTTGAAAGTGAAAGTCACTCAGTTGGATCAGACTCTTTGTGCCTCTATGGATTATACCCTCCATGGGATTCTCCAGGCCAAAACACTGGAGTGGGTAGCCTTTCCCTTCTCCAGGGGATCTTCCCAATCCAGGGGTCAAACCCAGGTCTCCCACATTGTGGGCAGATTCTTTACCAGCTGATCCTCAAGGGAAGCCAAGGAATACTGGAGTGGGTGGCGTATCTCTTCTGCAACAGATCTTCCTGAACAAGGAATCAAACTGGGATCTCCTGCATTGCAGGTGGATTCTTTACCAACTGAGCTAGGAGGGAAGCCCTCATTAAATATCTTAGGTACCAGAAAATAAGAAATTTATGTTTACTCTCAGGTAAAGAAAAAAATAGAACATGTATAATGTGATGGAATTTTAAAAGACATTTTATAGGATACATTGAGGAGAAAGAAGACGTGAAAGAAAAGCCAGGTTGGGAAGCTTTTATCTTTTATGTTATTTTTTGTGAAACGGAAAAATTGCTTTATTTTTTAAATTTTATTGGAGTATAGTTGCTTTACAATGTTGTGTTAGTTTCCTCTGTACAGCAAAATGAATCTACTATACATGTACATATATCCTACTCTTTCTGTATTTTCTTCCTATATAGGCCACCACAGAGCCCTGCATAAGAGTTCTCTAATCTATACAGTAGGTTCTTATTAGTTACCTATTTTATACATAGTATCAACAGTGTGTATATGTCGACTCCAATCTCCCAATCCATCTCATCTCCCATCTCCTCACTTGGTATCCATATGTATGTTCTCTCCACCTGTCTTTCTTTATATGTTTTGCAAATAATATCATATGTGCCATTTTTCTAGAGTCCACCTGTATGAGTTAATATGTAACATTTTTTTTCAAATTGCAGGGAATATGTAATTATTATAAGTAGGGTAAGAAGAAGGCTGAGTGCCGAAGAATTGATGCTTTTGAACTGTGGTGTTGGAGAAGACTCTTGAGAGTCCCTTGGACTGCAAGGACATCCAACCAGTCCATTCTAAAGGAGATCAGTCCTGGGTGTTCTTTGGAAGGAATGATGCTAAAGCTGAAACTCCAGTACTTTGGCCACATCATGAGAAGAGTTGACTCATTGGAAAAGACTCTGATACTGGGAGGGATTGGGGGCAGGAGGAGAAGGGGACGAGAGAGGATGAGATGGCTGGATGTCATCACGGACTCGATGGACGTGAGTCTGCGTGAACTCCTGGAGATGGTGATGGACAGGGAGGCCTGGCGTGCTGCGATTCATGGGGTCGCAAAGAGTCGGACACGACTGAGCGACTGAACTGAACTGAAGAACAACAGATAGAAGAAAGAAACTTAATAAAACTAGCATCATTTTAAGCAGAACCTTTTATGTTCCAGGCACCTGACATATGTTACTTATAATCTAAATAATCCACAAAAAGGATATTTTATTTTTAAAATATATATGAAAACGGAGATTTAGAGAGCTCAAATTATTTTCCAGAAGCACAGTAGTAATAAGCAATTGAATTAGAATTTTTGCTTTAATTACCCTAGTATTCTTATTACTGACATATATTTATATATATATAATTGTTGATACCTTGGATATTTCATAGTGGAGACTAGTTTTTTTATTTATTTTTTTTTGAAAGAAAATACTAGGTAAACAACAGTAATTGTAGTATATGGAGATGGTAGCAGAGAGATGCAGCACTATATTTTATAGCCTCTTGGTACCATATATAATCATTTCCAGAAGAGTTTAACAGATTATCTGAAACTCAGATACTCCAGAGTGGAGAATAAGGCCCAGAGGGAACAGTTTAAATTCATCTTCATATTCATAACCTGGACCTAGATATTACTGTGAAAGAGTACCCTTAGGGGTTCTGAGTTCCCTTAGTCACATCATTGATTCATCATGTGATCTTTGGGAAATCAAGACAGCTGTCTGCCCCTTATTGCCTTTTATCAGTAAAATGAAGATTGCAATGACAGCCTGATTATCTCATGGCATTACTCTGATAATCAAATGAAGCAATGACTGGACTCATTTCTACATGAATGGATTGCAAATCATATACCATTCATTGTAAATATTAAAATGTGCATGAAAGCAATGAATTAATTAACAACCAAACTACTGTCAAGAGCTAATAAAAAGAAGAAAAATTGTCCTATATAATAAGATAAATATTTGACGAAGAGGTCTTTTTCCTGATTATCCTCAAGGGAAAATGAGACATTAATTGGGTCTGGAGTAAGAATGATTAGTAAAGGGCCCCTTTAGAAATCTTAACTCCATCCAGTGCCTATTACTTTACTGAAGTCAGGAATGGGGTGAATTTTTGAAAACTTGCATTAAGTAAAATTCAGAAGTCATCTAAAGCACACTCTTAAATACAATTTGAATGCCTCCGTGAAATTAACTTATTTCAATTCCTTATACTCCTCCATTGTTTAAGACTTTAGAGTCTTTTATACAGGTAATTCTTTAAACGGATATGATTGTTCCCATTTGTGTCATAGTAACTTCTATTGCTCAACTTCAATTAAATAGGCTACCATTTTAAAAAATCCATCTATATTTTCCTGAGGATCACTGAATGAATGTATATAGAGGATAGATTTCAGAACGTAACAAAGGAATTGGAGATACGTATGTGTGTGTGTACACAAACATTTCCTTAGGTCACACCACTTGTGAGCATTATTGAGGAGAGTTTTTAAGCTGGGTTTGTGAGGCCTGTTACTCTAGAATACTGATTTTAACCAAAGCGATATCCGATAATGAAACAAAATTGTCACAAAACAGAGAGATTAGTAAACTTTGACCATTTTCTTTTGACCAAGAGAATGATCTTATACATAGCTTTCAAAAAGCTTATACATAGCTTTGGATATCTACCTTTGTATAGACTTTGGTTTTTGTTTATTGTCCCAGCTAATTACCTTAAGAGACCATTCTGTCTTGTGGTTCTCAGAGAGGAATCAAGCAACAATTTTATACACTAATATCTACACATATAAATACTCACTTTGTGCACACACTTCTGTATTAGAAGTGAAGTGCGTCTAAAAGAGGGTGGCTCTGGCTTCTTCACTTGGTCCATGCGCATATCCATCATCCTCAGTGACTTTTTGTTGCATAAATATCGGAATTCTTCCTATGCTTGGTTACTATCTCCTTTTGAATATTCTTAAGGAACTCTAATTTAACTTATTCAAATTGAATTCTATCCCTGTATATTGGTTTTATGATACAAAGATTTCAATCTACATATTCTAGCCAGCAATCATAAAGCATTCAATGATAAATTCATATTTACAAACTTCAAATAGCTAACATAACTTGAGTATATTATTGTATATTAATTAACATATTTGAAATTAGTCTAAGTATTTCTGAGTATTTTGCATACTTGTGTCTGCCATAAGAAAAAATTTGATCAGAATCTTATACCTTCCATAGTTATTAATATATATGATTCTTTTCTGAGTTTGATCTTTGGAGTCAGTAATATTAGGTCCAAAAAGTACTAAACTTGTTACATATATGTAACAGAATATAAAAATGATGAATTGCTACATGAAATTCAATTAGTATTTTATTAATAACCAGGAATACCTGGTAGCAGATGCATTTTAAACTTGAAATACCAGTTCTAAGATTGGCTTTTGTTATTATTGTTTTAGTATCATTGCATGTGAATGAGAAATTAAACACAAGCACCAAAGAGAAGGTAAATATCTCATCCTCAGCAGATATTTTTGACTAATTTAACAGAGTTATGGGCACATCTCTCGCTTCAATATTCATCATTGCATCCTTCAGTTGTGCTACAGAAGACACAAAAAATAGACTTAAATGAACTTTTTCATTTTCATATTTAAGGGACATTGAAAAAACTGTACCTTTAAAAGTTTCTTTTTTCAGACCAGAAGTGATCAGTTCCAGATGACTTATACTCAGTTTTAGATGTATAATTGCAATTATTGGGCTTCTCTGATAGCTCAGTTGATAAAGAATCCACTTGCAATGCAGGAGACCCTGGTTTGGTTCCTGGGTCAGGAAGCTCCACTGGAGAAGGGATAGGCTACCCACTCCAGTATTCTTGGACTTTCCTTGTGACTCAGCTGGTAAAGAATCTGCCTGCAATGCCGGAGACCTGGGTTTGACCTCTGGCTTGGGAAGATCCCCTGGAGTATTCTGGCCTTCAGTTGTGCTACAGAAGACATAAAAAATAGACTTAAGTGAGCTTTTTCATCTTCATATTTAAAGGACATTGAAAAAACTCTACCTTTAAATGTTTCTTTTTTCAGACCAGAAGTGATCACTTCCAGATGATTTATACTGTTTTAGATGCATAATTACAATTTATTGGTTGGTTTTTTTAGAAGCTCTCAAAGGTTAAGGTATATTTTTTCTCATGTTTATTTTGCGATTTGTTGTTGTTGATGACTGGCATAGCAAATGAAACAATGGTGCGAATAGTTATAAATTCTTTATTCTGTATTCAAATATTTATCTCTGATTGAAAGCAGAATTATCTGTCTTAAAAGATTGACTGGATGGCCAGAACAATTAGGAAGCAAAAGTGGAAAGGTTTTCTCTTGTTTTACTGTAATAAACTTGCCGAGGTGTTAGACAAATGTATTGAGCACCAGCTATTCACTTGGCTGCGTGCGTGCCAAATCGCTTCAGTCATGTCTGACTCTTTGCTCTCCTGTGGACTGTGGCCCACCAGGCTCCTCTGTCCATGGAATTTTCCAGGTAAGATTACTGGAGTGGATTGACCCCTACTTCGGGGGTTCTTCCTGACCCAGGGATCAAACTCACGTCTCATATCTCACGAATTGGCTTAAGGGTTCATTCCAACCAGAGCCACCTGGGAAGCCCTCATTCAAGTGGCTACTCAGAACAAAGCATGCAATCAACAGAGAGAAGAGAGCAGACCTAGGACATGTGGTTTAGATAATTATTTTCATAAACTGTAAGAATATGAACAATGGAAATATAGACTACAACTATATAGTTGTCATTTAGGCAATCCTAGCTATTGTTTCTGGTATGGTTCAAGAAGGCATCAGGAAAGAAAAAACCTGAGGGATTTTCAAGATTAAAATGGAGAAAAAGAGCAAACAGCCTGCTGAGGGTGTAAATATTTACTTATAGACAATTTATAAAAGTTAGAATGAAAATGAAAATTGAAATGATATATATTGGGATCCGAATAACAAATGAAAATTTTTGGAGTTTATTCTTTAGAAAATAGAGAACAGAGGAGCAATTGGATGACTGGACTAGAATGTTATTTTAGGAAGAAAAATATGGTAATCATAGTTGTTTTTGTTTAATATATGGATGCAAGAAAGTTACTCCAGGAAGAAATAATGAGAGTGGAGAGACCAGCTGGAGATTGGTACAGGCTACAATAATCAACTATATAGTTTTTGGAATTTCTGTTCTGACCCCATCATCCCATACAGGTAGCAGCTAAGCCATTTTAAAGTTTATTGTTCCAGGAAAGGGATTGCGTGTAAGAAAAACAGAATATTTAGAACACTTTTTAAAAAAAAAAAATTAAGGTAGCCATCTGAAATGTATGTCAAAGACAGCTGAGGTAATAAAAAATTATGAATTTCAAAAGCCTGTGCTTTAAAATATTTTATGCCTAGAATAAATTGGGTTATACACTTATGTCATAAAAAGGATGTTGTAAGACTATAGACTACAGAGGTGAAGACACCAGAGTCTGTGGCTCTTGTTCAAGGCTAAGAAATATGAAAGGCAGTGAAGTTTATTGAGTTCAGTTCTGCCATTAAAATTGACTTGTGTGCCTAGTTTAAGAGGAAGTGGTACAGTGTCACAATTCTCTTGTCTATGGAGTGCTTTAGGAAAACAGCACATTTTCTCTCCCTCTTTCCTCCCCCATCTGCCACCCCAAACTGCCTTCCATCACACCCAATAACACACATAACCTAAACAAAGGCCCACTTTCCTAGAAGAAGGCACACATAGTGTAGGGGCGATACAGCAGTGGTCCATGAGTGTTCAGAACAGGAGATGGGTAAGACAGACCTGGGAAATGCTAACGTCTTCAAGGTAGATTGAATGTAAGTGAGACCAGAGACTCCTCAATAACCCATCTCCCTCTGTTATGCCTAACACTCTATTTGGCAAATAGAAAAGAGGG
>SJYQ01003521.1:329073-373618 GCA_006410935.1 Redunca redunca
TCTAAAAACTGTTATTGGGACTATCTGAATATGAATTGTTGATTAGATAATAGAATCAGCAATTCTCATTTTTCTTATTTTGATTTTTTAAGGATAAACCTGATCATGTCTTTCCCTTGCTTGAAATTAGCTAAAGGCATTACTGGTCGTTTAAAAATCTAAAATCATTTGTATCTTCTAAATGGCAAGTTCAGTGTACTCTGTCTTCTGACTACTTAGTTTCTTTCATATCAGCATTTGGTACACACTTCCAAACACAAAATACCTACATGTGCATTCTGCCTTTCTCATCATGATCTTTACTTTGTTTCTCAATGATTTTGATGTAACAACTGTCTTTTCTTGTTTAGGGTCTTTGCTCCTATTGACCTCACTCAAAAATTTCATTTCCTACCTAACCCCTATACTGCTTCAAAACTCACCTTAAAAAAAAATTTCTTCCACACAAAAATCTTTCTTCTTCCTTTTGTATACTCTCCAAAGATTATGCATATCTAACATAAAATGTAGAATTATTTTAATAATCAACTGTCTTACTAGTTGTATACCAGTCCTTCCCACTAGAGTGTACACATTGTGAGGGTAAGGAATGGGCTAATTCTCTTTGGTGCTATTATCTTCAACATTTAGTTTAATGCTTATATAAACACAGTATTTTTTTGTTTTATGTGTATACAAGGAACAATGCAAGTGTGGAAAAGAACAAGTATATGTGAGTTTTGTTGGTACACAGAGAGAAGTTGAGAAAGCTCTTAAGTGTCTTCTGGATCTCTAATTTCCTTCTAATGAAAGTGGTTGCAGCTATTGACACCTAAGAAAAATCGATCTAATTTAGCATCATGTGATTATACTTCATGAGCCTCAACTTATTGACCAATAGATCACTCTAACAAAAGCCATGCACCTAGTGATTAGAAAAAGGGGAAAGCTTCTAATTTTTGAGATAACCTCACAAGTGAACGCTGTACCTTACTTCTATACTGAGTTCTATACTGCATGATTGATTGAACTAATAACCGTCTTACTTGGGTAGGAGTTCAAGTTTCGGACAGACCAGAGATGTAGAGATTATTTTTAAAGAATGGTAGTCATTGTAGAAGAAGATATAGAAAATAAAAGAAGAAATTAAAGTAGAATAGCAGAGTACTGAGAACACTGTCCTTTGAATGACAGTCTTGAGAATAAGGAAAGGCAGATATAATTGTTTTAATGGGTAATAGACAAGATAGCATTATCACAATATTCTTGGTCTTTCTTGTTGTATATTGAGAGGCAGGGATTCATCCTACTGTTTTACTTAAGATCTAGCTGTGTGGTTGCTGTCATTATTTCTTTTGTTTCTTTATTTTACGTCTATCTTCATAATCAACCATCACTATTTGGATGATTTGATCTTGTGACTCTTCTGACACATCTTTTCTGTCCTTCTGACAGATCTTTTCTGAGAAAAAAATCAAGATTATAAACTGTGTTCTAAGGTTAGTCAGATAGTCAGCAATGATAATCTTTTATCAGTGTACTGATTATATTCTTGTAAAATTTTATTTGGGTAGGATTTTCTTTGACAAAAATCAATTTTCGCTACAAATAAGTAAAAAATGTGTGTTAATTTTCTTTAGTATCTTATGTATTTCTAAGTTTATTATAATTATCTACACTTACAATATTAGTATAACTTGAAAATAATGATTAACCTACACAAAATTATAAATAGAATTATATGAATTCACCAGGTTATCAAGTTCATTAGACCACTTACCTATTTGCCCTGTAATCGAATTTATGCTATAGCAAATAAAATAGAATATTCAAACATGAAAATTCACATACATGTGCAAACACATGCTCTCACAATATTCCGTGGTGTTTAATCATAGACTGAAAGACAGCATTAAATTCACTCAGTCATTATTTTTTTATCATAACATATTTTATAACAATGACACCCCTTATTGTTGTCTTTTTAGGAAAGAAAAAAGTAAATGTTCGCGTTAGGGTCAAGACTTTTAGCCCCTCCTGAAAAGATATTCGCTTGAAACGTGTCATTAGAGATTACACAAGCAGTAGAGCAGCAGTGTCCATCCATTCAAGAGATTATAAACCACCACGAGTAATCTTGATAAGGACCACAATTAAAAAACCAGTCTCACCCAGGCCTTGTGCTGTGTGCTGTGCTTGGTCTCATACGATTATTTGCAGCCTCAAGAACTGCAGCCCGCCAGGCTCCTCTGTCCACGGAACCTTCTATGCAAGAATACCTGAATAAATTGCCATTTCCTCCTCCAGGGCATCCTTCTGTCCTAGAGATCCAAGGAACCTGGTCTCTTGTCTCTCCTGCACTGCAAGCTGATTCTTTCTGGCTAAGCCACCAGGGAAGCCCATCCAGGCCTTAGGGCTACCATAAAAAATCCTTTCAGACATCTAGTCAAGAAAGCCAAATCTTTAACACTGGCAAACATTTATTAAGGTAACTTGGACCCTCAAATGAATTGCTGACAGAAGACAATACTTGAATCAAACAAGAACATTCCTTGCCTCCTCTGTCTCATTGCATCATTATCTTTGGGCAACGTTCCTCTGTATGTTGCCAAGCCTTCGGCTGAGATGTGTCCCTTCTTTTTGAGCTGATCCAGCTGTCCTTGCTCAGTTACCTGATGTATAGACTGGCATTAGATCCATGTCCATTTATGATGCATTTTCATGAGTGATCATTAAATGCTTTAAACTGTACCTTCAAAAGAAAAGAAAAAAGATAAAGATATTTTAAATGTATTTCAAAATGTTGAGGTTCTATCTTAATTATGATTTTTATAGACATCCCAGAGTATGCTTAATAATTATTACATTTTTGTTTTATAACAAAATGCAACAAAATAGTCAATTTTATATCAAGTAATGCTTAATGCATCTGGTTTGGATGGAACATATTGATATCTTTATCATGCTGTGGTTTAACATTTGATAAACATGATGTTTTGATAGAAATATGTTTTTATATTCTTAAATAATAAAAAAGGAATGCTAGCTTAGGAGTGCTTCAGGAAATAGACCTTAATTATTATATAACAGACTAATATGAAAAGAGTGAATAGGTAATATGATATATTGGTGAATTTCAGTTTGTGGGTACAATAGAATATAAAAGTGTCATCATTTCAAAGAATCAGACAGAAAGTTATGAATAGAAAGTATTAGGATGAATATTGATGGAAAAGAACTTTTTGGAATATTCAATTCACTCTTCCCTAGTCCCCTCTTTGTTGTCAGATAATGAAGTATAACCATCGAGAGCTTTAATATTCTACTAAGACAAAGTGAAATCTTTGATAAAAACAATTGAGTTTTTCCTACAGAGCAAGTATAAAATAGGGATCCCCATTATGAAATTAATTACAAATGCAGTTGATATCAGAAAATTACATACCATCACTCATAAACTCAAATATTGAAAGCAGAGTGGGATATTAGTTCTAAGAAAAATTGCTTTATCAAATGACACATTTAAATACTCTAAAAGTTCAAATCAAACTGCATGGAAAACTTAACTGTTAAATCTGCATCCTCAACGATATATCCTTGCAAAGGAGGTGAGAAGTGCATTACCAGTAGCTTCCTATTCTGAAAATATCTTGTGAAAGTTGTCAATTTTTAAGAATAGTTTGAATGACAAAAGGTAAAAAGTTGGTGGAATAATTGCTTGAAGGGGAAAGAGTATGGTTTGGAAAAGCATAAAGTAAGCTGGCATATAGGAAACATTATAAACGTGATCTATCTGAGGACTCTTTTAAAAATGAGTTATAATTGTAATAATGATAATAATTTGTGCTACTTTATCCCTAAGTACTTTGAATATACTGTCTGTACTAAAAAGCTTTATTTCTGGAAACATAAGCCAGAAAGTGTATTTGGAATTGTTCTAAGAATAATAACAGCTACACTTTACTGAACGCTTACTGAATGAATTCACTTTGTCTCTTTTCTTTTCACAACAAACTACAGGTTAGTATTAGTGTCCAAGTACATCCACAGAGCCCAAATTGCTAGAAATTTACTTTTATGTTGTTTAATCGGTAAATTCTGTCTGAATCTTTTGCAATCCCATGGACTATAGCCCACCAGGCTCCTCTGTCCAAAAGACAAAAATACTCTAGTGGGTTGCCATTTCCTTCTTCCGGAACTGGTGATTGAAGGGATTTAAAGCCAAATGGTCTGGTTTACAAATCTGTTTCCTTTCTACTATTCTACATTGTCACTAAACTGTGTGTCAACAAAAAAACAACCTAGAAGGCAAGACTCAAACAAAAAACATTTATTTGGTCAAATAATTGCAATTCAGGCCATACAGGTTCATATATAAACCCAAACCGTGTTGTACTAAAGAGCAAAAGGAAGGGGCTTTTATAGGTTAAGACAGAGGTTTGCATTGCAAAGCATTTGTGTTGTAGCATATTTAAATTGTAGTTGGAAGCAGAAGTTGGTGGTGGTTTAATCACTAAGCCCTGTCCAACTCTCATGACCCCGTGGACTGTAGCCTGCCAGGCTCCTCTGTCCATGGGATTCTCCAAGCAAGAATAATGGAGAGGGTAGCCACTGGGTCAATCCCTGGGTCTCACGCACTGCAGTCAGATTCCTCATGGTCTGAGCCACTAAGGTAGCCCAGGCCCTCTTGGCAAAACATGATTCACTGTTTAAACTGTCACTAGTGGTGGTGGTTCAGTCACCAAGTCGTGTCTGACTCTTGCAACCCCATGGACTATAGCCTGCCAGGCTCCTCTGTTCATGGGATTCTCCAGGCAAGAATACTGGAGTGGGTTGCCATTTCCTTCTCCAGGGGATCTTCCCGACCAGAGAATCGAACCTGGGACTCCTGCATTGCAGGCAGATTCTTTACCGAGTGAGCAAGGGAAGATCCATAAAACTGACAGTAGAGGGAGTTAAAGTAAGGATTACTGACTATGCCCAAGGCTTTGACTGTGTGGATCACAATAAACTGTGGAAAACTCTTCAAGACATGGGAATACCAAACCATCTGAGCTGCCTCCTGAGCAACCTGTATGCAAGTCAAGAAGCAACAGTTAAAACTGGACATGGAACAACAGACTGGTTCCAAATCAGAAAAGGAGTACGTCAAAGCTGCATACTGTCACCCTGCTCATTTAACTTATATGCAGAGTATACCATGAGAAACGCTGGGCTGGATGAAGCACAAGCTGGAATCAAGATTGCTAGGAGAAACATCAATAACCTCAGATATGCAGATGACACCACCCTTATGGCAGAAAGTGAAGAGGAACTACAAAGCCTCTTGATGCAAGTGAAAGCGGAGAGTGAAAAAGTTGGATTAAAACTCAACATTCACAAAACTAAGGTCATGGCATCTGGTCCCAACACTTCATGACAAATAGATGGGGAAACAATAGAAACAGTGAGAGGCTTTATTTTCTTGGGCTCCAAAATCAATGCAGACGGTGACTGCCGCCATGAAATTAAAAGACACTTGCTCGGAGGAAAAGGTATGACCAACCTAGACAACATATTAAAAAGCAGAGACATTGCATTGTTGACAAAGGTCCATCTAGTCTATGTTTTTTACAGTAGACATGTATGGACCTGAGAGTTGGACTATAAAGAAAGCTGAGTGCAGAAGAATTGATGCTTTTAAATTGTGATGTTGGAGAACTCTTGAGAGTCCCTTGGACTGAAAAGAGATCCAACCAGTGAATCCTAGAGGAAATCGGTCCTGAATATTCACGTGAAGGACTGATGCTGAAGCTGAAGCTCTGATACTTTGGCCACCTGATGTGAAGAACGGCTCATTTGATAAAACCCTGATGCTGGGAAAGATTGAGGGCAGGAGGAGAAGGGGACATCAGAGGATGAGACGGTTGGATGGTATCACCAACTCGATGGACATGAATGTGAGTAAACTCCGAGAGCTGGTGAAGCACAGGGAGGCCTAGTGTCCTGAAGTCCATGAGGTCACAAAGAGTCGGACACAACTGAGCGACCGAACTGAACTAACTGAACCCTAACTGTCAGATGTCACAGATGTTCTCTCAGAGGCCTCAGAATGTTTACAGTTTGGCCCATTTCAAAATTTATGGTTCCACCTGATGAAGATGTGGGTAAGGTCCACCCTTTTAATAGCTCTTAAATCTTTTGACATACATACACCATTTTATTTCACATTTTATATTTCCCTCATTTGGTCAACATTGTTTTCTCTGAAAATATCCATTTTAAGTTTGATCCATTTTAAATTTGCTTTGTCTCACGTCCAGGGATGGACCTGTCCCAGAAAGTCATGTCCCACAGCAGTCCGTATCATGAGGGTTAGGCCACATCTGAGCAGCTAAGAGGCAGCCAAGAAGTGATCCACAGGCATTTTTCCCAACTGGGAACTTTATCAAGCCACCTAGATAAATAAGCCTTATTTAACATTCCAACCAGTGAGTGACCTTGACAAGTTGTAGTGATCCTGGAGAAGATCTGAGTAAGTAATAGCATAAAAAGTACAAGTAGCATAAGTACATAAAGTATGTACATACATAAAAGTACAGAGAACAATTAAATATGGCTCACATGTAGATATCAGTTCTTATATTCCTCGGGCTTCCCTGGTGGCTAGCTGGTAAAGAATCCGCTTGCAATGTGGAAGACCTGGGTTTGGAAGATCCCCTGCAAGGGAAAGTGATCCTCTCCAGTATTCTAGCCTGGAGAATTCCATGGACTGTGTAGTCCATAAGGTCGCAAAGAGTCAGACACAACTGAGTGACTTTCACCATATTCCTTATATGTTACTAAATGCCCCATTTATATTAACATTTAACCCTAATAACAACCCATGAAATAGATATACTCTTGTGCTCATTTTGCTGATTAGGAAGTGAAAATACAGAGTGGGGAACATAGAGTCTTTGGAGCTTCTACTAGAGGCATTAACTACCGTTAAATATGAATAAACAATTCTCTTTCACTTTTCAGTTTGTTACTGGCAGAACTTGACAAATGACTTCTAGGAAGCCAAAGATTATTTTTTTGTCTCTTATAAACATATATTATTCTGAAAAAGCCAAAGATGTTATCATGCAGTTAAAGACTGAATCTTTGCAGCCCAAGACTGGATTTTTTTAACAAGTGACATATTATATAGTACAATATAACTATGGTTACTTATCAGTTTATCAAACACTGAGGGAAGCAAAAGAAAAACAGAAATTAATGCTTGGAGCAAATTACAAAACCAATATCTGAGTCCCCAAGTTGTCAGTTGAGATTTCTATATGTCAGGCTTGAAACGCCTTCAGATGAAGTGAAGGCAGGCAGGAGCAATCTGACACATTTTCCTGGTTTGCAATTTTAATGACCCAGGTGATGTCATCAGATATATTGGTAAATTTTCTGAATGTCCATACAGCAACAATACAGAGATTGGATAAACATGAGCTACTATGACAACTTTTCTATAGCTTAAATTAAGCTGTCTAATTTCACTTTGGAGAACTAACAGAGAAAATATTCATTTTCATTATGGTTTATCCAAGTAGATTGGATATACTTCCCAGTACTATACAGTAGGACCTTGTTGTTTACCAATTCTCAGTGCAATAGTATCCATCTATCAATGCCAAATTCCCAGTTCATCCCTCTCCTCCCCTTCCCCTAGGCAACGACAAGTCTGATCTCTAGGTCTGTGAGTCTGTTTCTGTTTTGTAAATAGGTTCATGTCTACTATAATCTACTAGGTTACACATATAAGTGATATTATATGATGGTATTTGTCTTTCTCTTTCTGACTTACTTCACTTAGTATGATAATCTCTAGTTGGATTCATGTTGTTCTTTTTTATGAACAAGTACTATTCCATTGTACATATGCACCATGTCTTTATCCATTCATCTGTCAAAGGACATTTTAATTTTCTATGTTTTGGCTATTGTGAATAGTGCTGCTATGAACACAAGGGTGCATGTATCTTTTTGGATTATAGTTTTGTCTGGCTATATACCTAGACTGAACTGAACTGGCTATATACCCAGATGTTAGATTGCTGGATAATATGGTAATTCTATTTTTAGTTTTCTGAGGAACCTTCATAATTTTTTTTTTTTTTTTTTTACAGAGGCTGCACCAACTTACACTCCTACTGACAGTACAGGAGGTTTCCCTTTTCTCCACACCCTCTCTGGCATTTGCTATTTGTAGACCTTTTAACGATGGGCATCCTGACCAGTGTGAGGTAATAACCCCACTGTAGTTTAAATGTGCATTTTTCAAATAATTAGTGATGGTGAGTGTCTTTTCATGTGCATACTGGCTATAGATATGTCTTCTCTGGAAAAATGACTATTAAGATCTTCTGCCCATTTTTTTTGCTTGGGTGGTTTGTTTCTTCTTGAGTTGGAAATATTTTTCCCATTTCACAGGTTGTCTTTTTTTATGGTTTCCTTTGCTGTGCAAAAGCTTGTAAGTTGGATTAGGTAGCACTTATTCGGTTTTGTTTTTATTTCTATACCTTGGGAGATTGACCTAAGAAAACATGAGCCCACCAAACTGAATCAAGAAGAAATAGATAATTTGAAAAGACAGATCACTAGATGTGGAAAAGAGTCTGTTAAAAAAAAAAAAAAAATCTCCCTACAAACAAAATTCCAGGGCCAGATGGCTTCATAGGCAAATTCTACCAAGGATACATAGAATAATTTATACCTACTCTTCTCCAACTCTTCCAAAAGATTGAATAGGAGGGAATACTACCAAAGATATTCCTTGAAACCACCATCACACTGATATCAAAATAAGACAAAGACACCATCAAAAAAAGTAAATGACAGGCCAACATCTTTCACGAATATAGGTGCAAAAATGTTAAAGAAAATATTAGCAAATGAAGTCCAGCAACACATGAAAAAATCCTACGTCATGACCAAGTGAGATTTATTCCAAGCTAACAAGGATGGTTCAACAAATACAAATCAATCTATGTAATACACCGTGATAGCAACAGCAAAAAATCAAAAACAGAAAAATCATCTCAATAGATGCATAAAAAGTATTTGACAGATTTGACATTTATTTACAGATAGCTGTGAAAAGAAGAGAAGTTAAAAGCAAAGGAGAAAAGGAAAGACGTAAGCATCTGAATGCAGAGTCCAAAGAATAGCAAGAAGAGATAAGAAAGCCTTCCTCAGTGATCAGTGCAAAGAAATAGAAGAAAACAACAGAATGGGAAGGCCTAGAGATCTCTTCAAGAAAATTAGAGATACCAAGGGCACATTTCATGCAAATATGGGCTCGATAAAGGACAGAAATGGGATGGACCTAACAGAGGCAGAATATATTAAGAAGAGGTGGCAAGAATACACAGAAGAACTGTACAAAAAAAGATCTTCAAGACCAAGATAATCACGATGGTGTAATCACTCACCTAGAGCCAGACATCCTGGAATGTGAAGTCAAGTGGGCCTTAGAAAGCATCACTATGAACAAAGCTAGTGGAGGTGATGGAATTCCAGTTGAGCTCTTTCAAATCCTGAAAGATGATGCTGTGAAAGTGCTGCACTCAATATGTCAGCAAATTTGGAAAACTCAGCAGTGGCCACAGGACTGGAAAATGCCAGTTTTCATTCCAATTGCAAAGAAAGGCAATGCCAAAGAATGCTCAAACTACTGCACAATTGCACTCATCTCACACGATAGTAAAGTAATGCTCAAAATTCTCCAAGCCAGGCTTCAGAAATACGTGAACCATGAACTTCCAATGTTCAAGCTGGTTTTAGAAAAGGTAGAGGAACCAGAGATCAAAATGCCAACAACCGCTGGATCATGGAAAAAGCAGGAGAGTTCCAGAAAAACATCTATTTCTGCTTTATTGACTATGCCAAAGCCTTTGACTATGTGGATCACAATAAACTGTGGAAAATGCTGAAAGAGATAGGAATACCAGACCACCTGACCTACCTCTTGAGAAATCTATATGCAGTTGAGGAAGCAACAGTTAGAACTGGACATGGAACAACAGACTGGTTCCAAATAGGAAAAGGAGTCCGTCAAGGCTGAATATTGTTACCCTGCTTATTTAACTTCTATGCAGAGTACATCATGAGAAACGCTGGGCTGGAAGAAGCACAAGCTGGAATCAAGATGGCCGGGAGAGACATCAATAACCTCAGATATGCAGATGACACCACCACCCTTATGGCAGAAAGTGAAGAGGAACTAAAAAGCCTCCTGATGAAAGTGAAAGAGGAGAGTGAAAAAGTTTATTTAAAGCTCAACATTCAGAAAATGAAGATCATGGCATCTGGTTTCTTCACTTCATGGGAAATAGATGGGGAAACAGTGGAAACAGTGTCAAACTTTATTTTTTGGGGGTCCAAAATCACTGCAGATGGTGACTGCAGCCATGAAATTAAAAGACGCTTACTCCTTGGAAGGAAAGTTATGACCAACCTAGATAGCCTATTGAAAAGCAAAGACATTACTTTGCCAACAAAGGCCCGTCTAGTGAAGGTTATGGTTTTTCCAGTAGTCATATATGGATGTGAGAGTTAGACTGTGAAGAAAGCTGAGTGCTGAAGAATTGATGCTTTTGAACTGTGGTGTTGGAGAAGACTCTTGAGAGTCCCTTGGACTGCAAGGAGATCCAACCAGTCCATTCTAAAGGAGATCAGTCCTGGGTGTTCTTTGGAAGGACTGATGCTAAAGCTGAAATTCCAGTACTTTGACCACCTCATGCAAAGAGTTAACTCATTGGAAAAGCTCTGATGCTGGGAAGGATTGGGGGCAGGAGGAAAAGGGGATGACTGAGGATGAGATGGCTGGATGGCATCACCGACTTGATGGATGTGACTTTGAGTGAACTCCCGGAGTTGGTGATGGACAGGGAGGCCTGGTGTGCTGCAATTCATGGGGTCGCAAAGAGTCGGACATGACTGAGTGACTGAACTGAACTGAATATGATAAAATAAGTGTATAGAGAGCACATCTCAACATAATAAAAGATATTCATGACAAACTCATAACTAATATAGTGCTCAATGGTAAAAGCTGAAAGCCTTCCCACTAAAATCTGGAACAAGACAAAGTTGCTCACTATCACTACTTCTATTCAACATAGTATTAAAGGTCCTAGCCACAGCAATCAGACAAGAAAAATAAATAAAATTATCCTGATTGAAAGAGAAGAGGTAAACTTGTCACTTTATGCAGATCACATGTGGAAAAATCATAGATTTGACTATACAGACCTTTGTCAGCAAAGGAATTGGAGCTGGTCAAGAAGAGAGTTTCCAGAGGAAATGCTGTGAATCTTTTATATCTCTAACACATAGGGAAAACATTTGAATTATAAGTCTTTTAATATAAATAGGGGATGTTCTGGGAACATTGAAGTGCCTCTTCAATTTCAGTTTTAGCTTTGGAAGACTTTGTGAAATAAGGACCATTCCTCCCAATTTTCAAAGAGTTAGGTTATAACCTGGGTGCTAAAGGACTGATACATGCTTTCACCTATGTTGGACATCCCACCCCCACCCCAATGGATAAATTTAGCCTAGAGGAGAAGGGCTCTAAATATCAGCTTCTAATTTGACCAATTTTTTATTACAAAGTTACACTAAAATTTTCTTTTAATATCTTGTCAATTTTTTCTGATGTGCTTAGTTGCTCAGTTGTTTCCCATAGTGTGACCCCATGAAACTGTATCCTGCCAGGCTCCTCTGTCCATGGGGATTCTCCAGGCAAGAATGCTGGAGTGGGTTGTCATGCTCTCCTCCAGGGGATCTTCCCAACCTAGGGATGTTCAATTCAGGTCTTCCACATTGCGAGCAGATTCTTTCCTGTCTGAGCCACCTGGGAAGCCCAAGAATACTGGAGTGGGTAGCCTATCTCTTCTTCAAGGGAACTTCCCAACTCAGGAATCCAAGCAGGGTCTTCTGCATTGCGGGTGGATTCTTCACCAGCTGAGCTACCTGGGAAGCCCCTGACAATTTTCAGCTGAGCCAAACAGTAAATACTGGGGAAATACTGAACACCTCAAAACAGTTCAAAATATATTATCTTTACAAACTCTAGAGTCACTCCCAAAGATAGAGAAATGAAATAACTGACAACTTGCATGTCCTAGGCAGGTAGAGGGATAATTCTCATTCTTAGGATAGAAACTAAGACAAGCAAGAAGGCAATAGATTTTGGGGGAGAAATCCTTAGGGAAAAAATGAGGTCAATAACCAATAGGTATGGATTGGGAAAAAAAGAAGATAAAAATGTGAAATTTTATTTCCCTGTCTCAACTGGATATAGTAATGCAGGGGGGGCTGATTCTAATAAAACTTCTCACCCTTGGTGTTCTTCTTTTAGTTTTTCCAGAATGCCATCTGCAGGTTCTGAGTTAGGTTTAAAGTTGGGAGTGTAATTTCAATATTTCCTAGAAATCAAGAAGTTTTTCTCTTTCTTTAATTAATTTTTAATTTCACCTCTGTTGCTTAAGGGAATAACACAGCAGTTTACCAGATAATTCTTGAGTCTTGCCAGCTCTGGGAGAGGCACACACTGTAGCCATCCTTCAAAGTTAGATATGGAGTGTAACTTAGTGGATTTTGTTTACAGTTAACCAGGTTTTTCTTAGGTACTGCTTATCCTTTTTATTATTTTTTTTTTTTGCAATGAAACTTTCAATAAAGCCATGTTGAAATTAGAAGACTTTGCCTTTAAGTAAACTCTTTTCTAAATTTCCTTTCCCTCTCTCTCTTTTACATTTTTTAAAACATAGCTTAATAAAAAGATAATTGTTTTACAATATTTTGTTGGTTTCTGCAGTACAACAATGGGACTCAGACTAAGTATTCATATAATTCTTCCTTCTTGAACCTCCCTCCAACACCCCACCCCACCTTTATAGATCATCACAGAGCACTGGGCTGAGCTCCCTATGCTCTATAACAACTTCCTACTGTCTATTTTAAACATGATAATGTGTATGTGTGAAAGTGATATATGTCTTATCAGAAAGTGAAGAATTAAAGAGCCTCTTGATGAAAGTGAAAGAGGAGAGTGAAAAAGCTAGATTAAAACTCAACATTCAGAAAACTAAGATCATGGCATCCGGTCCCATCACTTCATGGCAAATAGATGGGGAAACAATGGAAACAGTGACAGACTTTATTTTTGGAGGGCTCCAAAATCACTGAAGATGGTGACTGCAGCCATGAAATTAAAAGACGCTTACACCTTGGAAGAAAAGTTATGACCAGCCTAGACAGTATATTAAAAAGCAGAGATATGACTTGACCAACAAAGGCCCATCTAGTCAAAGCTATGGTTTTTCCAGGAGTCACGTATGGATGTGAGAGTTGGACTATAAAGAAAGCTGAGTGCCGAAGAACTGATACTTTTGAACTGTGGTTTGGAGGAGACCCTAGAGTATCTTAACTGGGAGGTAAAATTCAGGGGCTTTTAAGGGCAAAGAAAGGAGATGTATATTTTAAAAAATTAATTGGAGTTGGAAATAGAAGCTAGTCTTGGCTAGCGAAACATGATTGATGACTAAGGCTATCACTAGAGGAAGGTAAAAATCTATTACCTTGACAATAGTGTTTTTGTAGAGCCCATGAAATATTTGTGTTTTGGCCCATTCCAAAAATTCTTAATTCTGCCTGGTGAGGATATGCCTTAGATCCTTTTGGTCTCCTGGCTCCATTTTAAAACCCCTTGACATAAGGAGTTCATTTTATTTCACGTTTTACACAGGACAAATTCTTTATCTCAATAAATAGTATGATAGAAAGTATTTTTAAAAAGAAAAAAAGGTGCATTTTTCAGCTATGGAGAAATATGTGATATGGAATGGAGATATTTTTCATAAAGTGGAAATTGCAGATAANCGAAGTAGTTTTCTTCAGAAAATCTGCTGAGAATAAACAGGAATCACCACTCATTCCTGGGCTTCCTTGGTGGCTCAGCAGTAAAAGAATCCATCTGCAATGCAGGAGACACAGGAGAGGCGAGTTCAATCCTTGGGTCAGGAAGATCCCTTGGAGAAGGAAATGGCAACCCACTCCAGTATTCTTGCCTGGAAAATCCCATGGACAGATGAGCCTGGCAGGCTACTGTCCATAGGGCCACAGAGTCAGACACGAGTGAGAGACTGAACACGCACAGATACACACACGCTCACTCACACACACCACTCATTCCTGCCCCGAGTGCTTCTCCTCCACACTCAATGAGCACATTATCTTTCAAATGGATATGCCTGAAAGCTCATTTAGAAAAATGGTGTGCAGGTTGACTTCCCTGGTGGCAGAGTGGATAAGAATCCACCAGGCAGTGCAAGGTGAATGGGTTCAGTCATGGTCCAGAAAGATCCCACCTTCCACAAAGCACCTGAGCCTGTGTGCTGCTACTACCGAAGCCCAGGGGCCTGGACTTGTGCTCAGCAGCGAGAGAAATCACCGCGATGAGAGGCCCATGCATTTTAATGGAGACCCACTGCAACCAATAAATAGATAAATATTTTTTAAAAAGAGGTGTATTTTGTCCACTTTTACGGAAAGGGAGTAAGACAATGATATCTATCTCATGTTAACTAATGTATTACATAATTTATTCATGTAATGGGTGGTGCTAGTGGTAAAGAATCTGTCTGCTAAAGCAGGATAGTCAAGAGATACAGATTCAATCCCTGGATCAGGAAGAGTCCCTGGAGGAGGAAATGGCAACCCACTCCAGTATTTTTGCCTGGAGAACTCCATGGAGAGAGGAGCCTGGTGGGCTACTGTCTATGAGTTTGCAAACAGTCAGACATGTCTGAGTTTCTGAGTATAGCACATGCATATAATAGTATGAGTGAGAGTGAAGTGGTGCTATTTGCTCAGTTGTGTCCAACTCTTTGCGACCTCATGGTCTGTGGCCCACCAGACTCCTCAGTCCATTGAATTCTGCAGCCAAGAACACTGGCATGGGTAGCCATTCCCTTCTCCAAGGGATCTTCTCAGCATAGGCATGGAGCCAGGGTCTCCTGAATTGCAGGCAAATTCTTTACCATCTGAAACAAAAGGGAAGCCCCAATAGTATGAGTACCTACATAATATTTTGAGGATTAAATGTAGCAAATAAATATACAACACCCAGTTTGTGGTATACAGTGAAAACTCAATATCTTTGAGAAATCGGATCAGTCAACAAATGAATATTAGTTACTTAGTATGAGCTATCTTGGAGAAGGAAATGGCAACCCTCCAATATTCCTGTTTGGAGAATTCCATGGACAGAGGAGCCTGGAGGTTACAGTCCATGGAGTTGCAATAATACTTCACTTTCAAAATGAGCCACGTACTTTGCTGAGTGCTAAAGAGTTGCCTCAATTGTCTTCGACTCTTTGAGACCCTGTGTACTGTAACCCACCACGTTCCCTTGTGCACAGGATTCTCCAGGCAAGAATACTGGAGTGGGTTGTCATGCCCTTCTCCAAGGGATCTTCCTGACCCAGGGATCAAACACTGGACTTTCCTGCATTGGCAGGTGGAGTCTTTATCACTAGCACCATCAAGTGTAAGTTCAGTTCAGTTCAGTTCAGTCTCTCAGTCGTGTCTGACTCTTGGCAACCCCATGGACTTCAGCACACCAGCCTTCCCTGTCCATTACCAACTCCCAGGGCTTACTCAAAGTCATGTCCATAGAGTCGGTCATGCCATCCAACCATCTCATCCTCTGTTGTCCTCTTCTCCCACCACCTTCAATCTTTCCCAGCACCAGGATCTTTTCCAATGAATCAGTTCTTCACATCAGGTAGCAAAAGTATTGGAGTTTCAACTTCAGCTTCAGGCATTCCAATGAATATTCAGGACTGATTTCCTTTAGGATAAACTGGTTGAATCTCCTTTCAGTCCAAGGGACTCTCAAGAGTCTTCTCCAACACACTTCAAAAGCATCAATTCTCTGATGCTCAGCTTTCTTTATAGTCCAACTCTCACATCCATACATGACTATTGAAACAGCCATAACTTTGATTAGATGTACCTTTGTTGGCAAAGTAATGTCTCTGCTTTTTAATATGCTATCTAGGTTGGTCATAGCTTTTCTTCCAAGGAGCAAGTGTCTTTTAATTTCATGGCTACAGTCACCATTTGCAGTGATGTTTGAGCCCCCCAAAATAACATCTCTCAGTGTTTCTATTGTTTCCCCATCTATTTTCCATGAAGTGATGCACCAGGTGCCATGAACTTAATTTTATGAATGTTGAATTTTAAGCCAACTTTTTCACTCTCCTCTTTCACTTTCATCAAGAGGCTCTTTAGTCCTTTTTTACTTTCTGCCATAAGGGTGGTGTCATCTGCATATCTGAGGTTATTGATATTTCTTCCAGCAATCTTGATTCCAGCTTGTGCTTCATCCAGCCTGGCATTTCATATGATGTATTCTGCATGTAAGTTAAATAAGCAGGGTGACAATATACAGCCTTGACATACTCCTTTCCTGACTTGAAACCAGTCTGTTGTTCTGAAGAGGAAAAGTTAGAATTCTTATATAACCTCCTGCTCCTTTTGCCTCTGTAACTCAGCTTACTCCTTGCAAAGTCTAGATCACCTAGGTCTCAGAAAGTGGGGACTCACAATACCAGGACCTGGAACTTATCTTACTCACCCTTATCCTGCTCTTTGCAATTGCCCTAGCCCCTGAAAATCTGCAAACCCACTTAATCATGCCTGTCTGTATAAAAACTCTGTAACTCCTTTGTTCGGGGCTCAGAGCTTGGAATGTTAAGTCCTCTGGGCCCATCAACATAATAAACCTGAGTCCTCTAACTCTCCAAGGGTGATGCTTGGTTTCACAAGTTCTGGTTTCTGCAACATTTCTGGAGGCCCCAGTGAGATTCCAGTCACACCAGTTGCTTGAGCTGCCGGACTGATGTCTCGGCCGGGCTGGAACAAAGGAACCCCGAGAGGAGCGAAGAGGTGCACCACCTGACGGGGTTCCGGATCCTCTTTCACACTGGTTTTCTGACTCTCCGGACAGCCGAGCCCCAACTGGACTCACTGGAGGGATGGGCCAACTCACCAGGAATGGCCACAGGATCAGGTAAGGCCCCGGGGCCAGTCCCCAGTCAGGTCTTACCCCAACAGGTGGAAGAGGAGGCTGATCTCCTCATTGGAGCTCCCAGGAAGGGAGAATCAGTTAAGGAAACCTGGGGGCTCAGGAGAAGGGAGGCATTGTGATAGCCTCTGAGTGATTGTGAGTGCGTGATTGGTGATTGAATGGAGTGAGAGAAATTTTTCTTTTTGGAAACTGCAAAACCAATTCTTTTTTGCATATGCAATTAAAAACAACTGGATTGTTAAAAGACCTGCCTAGGAAAAAGCTTGAAGTTAACCCTTTCCATGTCCTTGAAATACACAGCCAACTTTGCCTAAGACCTCGGCCTTTGGCAAATTAGACATTCAAGCAAAGGAAAAAAAAGAGGAGCCAAAGAGATATTTTAAATCTCAAACAGAAAGCCATCTCTGTCAGTCTGTCTGTCTGGATTTATGTATGTCTCAGTGTATGTCTTTTCTCTATGTTTGATAATATTGTTTAAGTTGTAAATGAGTTCTAATTTAATTAGCCTAAAGAAAAGTAAGTGCTTACATATCAAACAATTCTAAATATAAGAAAAATTAACCTAAATAAATTTCAGATTTATGTAAACTGGGAAATATTCAATATTAAATATCTAATATTAATGTTTATTTGCTAATCTAATAAGGAAGTAGGATGTATGTTTTTAATAGAGAAGATATAAAAAATAAAATCACATTTCTAAAGGGAAAACAAAGTAGGTCTGACTTACAGGTGGCTATTACAAAGGGTGCTTAAAAAGTTTGTGAAAAGTGGACCCTGAAAAAAATTTTGCACATGGTTAGGACTGACTAAGTTTAAAATAAATTTAGTTAAGTTTTCCTAAATGAGTTCAAAGTAAGCTGGTACGAAAACTTAAATTCAGCCTTTTTCTGTTAAAAGGACATGCTTTCTTCAGATGTTAAACTGCTTTTAATAATAGATTTAACTTTCTTTACCTCTTAATTGATCTGTTCTGTATTTACCTTTGAAATCTTTTGCTGTCTTTGGCTAAGTAAATAGCTATTATTTCACAGTGACTTATATGGACCTACCTAATTGAGTGTTATAAACCATTTCGATATTTATCAACAAAACTTCCTAAATAACTTGACTTCTAGCTAACTTTGGGATGCTTCAGTGGACCCCTGAGACATCAAAAAGAGCTATTAAGCTACCTGGGTTCATTGGACATGTTAAATTACTTGCGAAGTACTGTTAAAGGGGTGATAGATCTTTTCGGGTTATACTCTATTGGTTGATGTATACTGGTTGATGTTACTAATATAGATATCCTAATATTATGTAAAACTCATATAGATATGATATGTCCTGATAAAATGTGGTCAATTATCATTCTAGTTATCATATTAAAGTGTTACATATCACAACAATGATCAGGTTTCTTTGTTAATTGCAATAGAATCAGATTTTAAACATGCCTTCTATGGTTTTACTCTCATGCCTTTAGAAGAATACTGCTAGTTCTTCAAGCTTTATGGAGAAGACCTTCTAAGATTAACTGATAAACAAAATTTGTTATTGATAGTAAGCTGGTACCAGACTGGAATTTAGTCTTCTCTATGTTTAGAGAACAACGTTGTCTTAGAATGCAGCTTTCGATAACAGATTATGAATTTCTTTGCCTTTAAGTGATTTATACTTGTTATTAAATCTTTCTGTTATTTTGGTAAAGTAAATAAACGTTATTTAAGATTATGATACACGTCGACAAAGCTCATTCTGCTTCTACAAGAAATAATCCTTTTGCTATCCTGATGTCCTTAAAACATGGCAATAGTCTGCTCCTAAATCAAGAAATTAAAAATGGATAAACAGATTAAAAACAAAGAGCCAGGGCTATGAGAAATCCAAGATGGCCACTTGGTTTTTCCCAGCTCCCTGACAAACTTCATTTTCACTTGATGGATTAAAGCCATCCCTGGCTACAGTGTTAATGCCCTCACAATGAGTTCTCAAAAAAATAAAAAAGAAAGTATGTTTCACTGAATATTAAGTTCTAGTTTTGCTAATTAAGGTCTGTGCTTACTAAGACCTACTTCTGAGATAGTTTCTTGTTATATTATATTGCTAAAAGTTTTAATTAAGTTATTAAAAAGGATACTCTAAGATTGTTTCTAAAGTTTATCTCAGTAACCAATCTTTGGATAAATCTCAGATGCTTCATGAGGTACACCCAGGACATTAACACTTGGCTATAATCATTTAACTGAGTCAGATGACCTAGGGTATACCGGGCTATACCCAATGAAGCTCTTGACTTAAATTCTTGCTTGTGACCTTACTAATAACTGCTAGCTATATTATTTTCTATGTAGCTTGTTTCAGAAGATTATTTCTTACATTATCATATGAGATCAATAATTGTAATAATGTAACTCTAAATATGAGACGAGGAGAAGGCAATGGCACCCCACTCCCGTACTCTTGCCTGGAAAATCCCATGGACAGAGGAGCCTGGTGGGCTGCCGTCTATGGGGTCGCACAGAGTTGGACACGACTGAAGCGACTTAGCAGTAGCAGCAGCAGCAGATAGGAGAGGAGGCAACAAGAGGAAATATTTTCCTGGACCAAGAGGCTAGTAAGAGAGGTATGGTCCAGAGACTTGCTTACTTACAACGCCTGGTCTAGTGATAACACATTGAGTGGCCTGTCAATGGAATCTTTGTTAGACCTGGGAATGAGCCTTCTCAGCACCATGGGACACACCATAAAATGCCCCCCAAAATGGAGAAATATGACTATGAAGGGGCCCTGCTGACTGGAAGTTGGCCCTTGCCAGCTGCCTCTACAAAGATTAAGTCATGACCACTATAAGATGCTGACCTTCACCACCCCCTTGAAAGGAGTTCAGGGTGGACACAAAGAATAAGGCACTCTGTGCTCTGGGAGAAACCCAGAAAAACAGGCCTTAAGATAGTGAGATGTTCTCAGGTAAAGATTTTTATGAGTCCAAATTCTTGCATCTTCTCATACCTAGAGAAACACTAATGTCACGAACCAATGTCTGGACCTGGGTCTCCTGACTAGCCCTCCAGCAGTTTTCCTACTTCATTTATCTCTGGGCCATGTACCTTTAACTTCCTTGTTGTTTGTTTCTCCAAGCAGTAGTATGACAAGACTATCCCCTGGCCAACACCCAGATAACTCTGGAACAAGCTGCCTTATCATCCTGTGGACTCTCACCTCCCTCCATAAATGCACCCCAAGGTCCTCAGGCTATTCTCCCTTTGAGATCTTATACAGGAGACCACCCCAGTGATAGAAAAGCTCAAGGGAGGCCACCGGCAACTAGCCGACCTGGGGATGTCCTGACACCTCCAGGCCCTGGGAAAGTCTTCTGCCATATTTCCTGAGAAACCTTAGAAAGAACACCCATTCCCTTGAACAACTGGGTTCATCCCTATCAGCCAGGAGATGAGATATGGGTTAAAGATTGAAAAAAGGAACCACTTCAGCCAGTTTGGACAGGTCCTCGCATGGTCATCCTGACAACCTCTACTGCTGATAAAGTTATAGACACCATCCCTTGGATCCACCACCCCAGAGTCAAGAAGGCAGCAGCTTCCTGTGATGAGGACCCCTGGAAAGAAGTTTGGGACCCCAAAAGCCTCCTCAAGGTCCAGTTCCAAAGACAACAGCCCTCACCCACAAAGAATACTAAGCCCTGCTCCAGCCATACTCTGGCAGCTGGCTGGTCAACACACAGTGGAATCTTGAGGATCTGGCTATCAATCAATATCAGTGGGGTTTCATTGTCAACCCTGGTCTCTATCCCTAATCAGTATTATTGCTGTGCTTTCCATTACAGGACCAACTAGACACCCTGGCTGAGGTGGTTTTACAGAACAGGAGAGGGCTACACCTACTGACGGCTGAAAAACAGGGACTCTGCCTCTTCTTGAATGAAGAATGCTGCTTTCATGTAAAACAATCATAAATAGTCAGGGACATGGCCCAACAGCTAAGGGCACAAATCATAAAAAGGAGAGAGAAACTAGCTAATTCCTGGGGCAGTTGGAGCAATATCTGGAGCTGGCATCGTGGCTTCTCCCTTTAACAGTTCCTCTGTTCACGGTCTCTGTGGTACTCTTGTTTGTTCCTTGTATTCGCAATTCATTTACCTAGTTCATAACCGTTTGGCTTAAATCCATAAAGTTACAAATGGTAATAGCTCAATATAGCTCCCTAAACAATGGAGAACTCTGAATGTCCTACCAAAACATGAGATGATGCTTTCTAAAATGAGTGATATAAGCATCAAGACGGGGGAATGAAGAAGAAAAGTTAAAATTTTCATATAACCTCCTGCTCCTTCTGCCTCTGTAACTCGGCTTGTTCCTTGCAAAGTCTAGATCACCTAGATCACTTTCTAGGTCTCAGAAAGTGGGGACTCACAATACTAGGAACTGGAGCTTATCTCAGTCACTCTTGTCCTGCTCTTTGCAATCACCCTAGCCCCTGCAAACCCACAAACCTGCTGAATCATGCCTGTCCATGTATACAGATTCAGTAACCTCCTTTGTTTGGGGCTCAGAGCTTGAAGCGTTCACACCTCTGAGCCCGCCCATCAGCATAATAAACCTGAGTTCTCCAACTCTCCAAGTGTGGTGCTTGGTTTCCCAAAGTACTGGTTTCCGCAACAGTTCCATGTCCAGTTCTAACTGTTGCTTCCTGACCTGCATACACATTTCTCAGGAGGCAGGTCAGTTGGTCTTGTACTCCCAACTCTTGAAGAATTTTCCACAGTTTGTTGTGATCCACATAGTCAAAGGCTTTGGCATAGTCATAAAGCAGAAGTATATGTTTTTTTCTGGAATTCTCTTGCTTTTTCAGTGATCCAACAGATGTTGGCAATTTGATTTTTGCTTCCTCTGCCATTTCTAAATCCAGCTTCAACATCTGGAAATTCATAGTTCATGTACTGTTAAAACTGGCTTGGAGAATTTTGAGCATTACTTTGCTAACGTGTGAGATGAGTGTAATTGTGTGGTGGTTTGAGCATTCTTTGGTGTTGCCTTTCTTTGAGATTGGAGTGAAAACTGACCTTTCCAGCCCTGTGGCCACTGCTGAAGTTTCCAAATTTGCTGGCATATTGAGTGTAGTACTTTCACAGAATCATCTTTTAGGTTTTGAAATAGCTCAACTGGAATTCCATCACCTCCACTAGCTTAAGGCCCACTTGACTTCACATTCCAGGATGTCTGGCTCTAGGTGAGTGATGACACCATCGTGGATATCTGGGTAGTGAATATCTTTTTTGCATAGTTCTTCGGTGATTCTTGCCACCTCTTCTTAAAATGGCATCACTGACTCAATGGATGTGGGTTTGGTTGAACTCCGGGAGTTGGTGATGGACAGGGAGGCCTGGCGTTCTATGGTTCCTGGGGTCGCAAAGAGCTGGGTGCGACTGAACTGAAGTGAACTGAACTTCTTAATATCTTCTGCTTGTGTTAGGTCCATACCATTTCGGTCCTTGAGAACCCCATGAACAGTATGAAAAGGCAAAAAGATAGGACACATCAAGTGTCAGTGCAGAGCAAATACACGTAATCAGATTGTTGTCTAATGCTCACAGTCTTCCTCATAGCAGTCGTACAGAAGTTTTATTTACAGGGCAGCAATAGAGAAACAGACATATGTAACAGACTTATGGACATGGGAGGAGGGAAGGAGAGGGTGAGACCTATGGAAAGAGTAACATGGAAAGTTACATTACCTTATGTAAAATAGACAGCCAACGGGAATTTGCAGTATGGCTCAGGAAGCTCAGACTGGAGCTCTGCATCAATCTAGAGGGGTGGGATGGGCAGGGAGAGGGGAGAGAGTTTCAAAAGAGAGGGGATATATGTATATACCTATGGCTGATTCAAGTTGAGGTTTGACAAAAAAACAAAATTCTGTAAAGCAATTATCCTTCAATTAAAAAATAAATAAAATTTTAAAAAATAAAAATTATGTTAAACGTTGTGAGAGGAACTAAAGAAGACCCAAATAAAAAGAATTATAATATGATATTGAGAAGATTCAATATAGTTAAACTTTGGATTGCTTCTCAGAGGGCCTAGCTCTGGGTATTTCCAAAGTCACCCCTGGATTAAAGTGATTTTGATACAGCTTCCTTTCAGTTTCTCTAACTACATTTCATGGCAAATAGATGGGGAAACAATAGAAACAGTGAGAGACTTTATTTGGAGGGGGGCTCCAAAATCACTGCAGATGGTGAGTGCAGCCATGAAATTAAAAGACGCTTGCTCCTTGGAAAGAAAGTTATGACCAACCTAGATAGCATATTAAAAAGCAGAGACATTACTTTGCCAACAAAGGTCTGCCTAGTCAAGGCTATGGTTTTTCCAGGAGTCATGTATGGATGTGAGAGTTGGACTATAAAGAAAGCTGAGCGCAGAAGAATTGATGCTTTTGAACTGAGGTGCTGGAGAAGACTCTTGAGAGTCCCTTGGACTGCAAGGGGATCAAACCCGTCCATCTTAAAGGAAATCAGTCCTGAATATTCATTGGAAGGACTGATGTTGAAGCTGAAACTCCAATAGTTTGGCCACCTGATGCAAAGAACTGAATCATTGGAAAAGACCCTGATGCTGGGAAAGATTGAGGGCAGGAGGAGAAGGGGATAACAGAGGATGAGATGGTTGGATGGCATCACTGACTTAATGGACATGAGTTTGGGTAAGCTCTGGGAGTTGGTGATGGACAGGGAGGCCTGGCAAGCTGCAGTCCATGGGGTTTCAAAGAGTTGGCCACAACTGAGTGACTGAACTGAACTGAACTACACTCGGATCTTAAGCTCCTAGGAAATGGCAACCCACTCTAGTATTTTTGCCTGAAGAATCCAGTGGACAGAGAAGCCTGGCAGGCTAAGTTCATGGGGTCGCAAGAGTCAGACACAAGTTAGGAACTAAAGAGAGAGAAAACTGCCAAGTAATTGTTCTATTGTTGTCTGCACTTTCCTGAGGGGACGAACTGAATCACAGAGCAATCAGAACAAAGTTAATCTCCTTAAAAGAACAGCTTCTGAGTCAATGGAGATTTTTTTCTGACTCCCTCAAAGGCTCTTCCTAACTATCTTTCTCCATTTTTCCCTGAAAAATCAGCTTGTGTATAGTTTACCCTCTATTCCAATGATCTAACAATTTCTTCCCTGCTGCTTTTTGTCACAACCTCCACTGTTTTAGAGAGTGTCCTTAGGCTTGATCTTCTCCACACTTTATTGTAAAACAGTTAATTCCTTTGGGTAGGGAATTTGAAGCTCACTATAGTCATGGTGCTGGACTTGGGGAAAGGGACTGTGAGATGAAAATATCCCCGACCATATTAATAAACAAGAAATATCCCAGCCACTGGCAGTTTGTGGTCTCCAAATGTGAATGCCTGTGAGCTCACTTGCTTCAGTCGTGTCCGACTCTGTGACCCCATGAACTGTAGCTCACCAGGCTCCTCCGTCCATGGGATTTCCCAGGCAAGAATACCAGAGTGGATTGCCACGCCTGTCTCCAGAGAATCTTCCCGACTCAGGGATTAAACCTGTGACCCGTGTGGCTCCTGCATTGCAGGCAGATTCTTTACCCACTGTGCCACCAATGAGGGCTCCCAAAACTGTGATCCAGCAGATGCTGTCACCCCCCGCCACAGTGATTGCTGAGGAACTGTGGTTGGGGGGTGGGGGTTGAAATTAAGAAGGAGCCATCTGCTATTCCTTAAGGTGAGTGAGGAAACAGGATTCGTTCCAGATAGCTGAGATGCATATGAGAGAGATGACCTCAGTGAGCCGGAGGCTTGCATCTTCTTATACAAAGAATGGCATGTTCCTTAATTTCAGATCTCATCTTTCATTTTCAAACTGCCTGCTCCTTGGAGCAGCTTTCTCTGAGCTACTGAGCTGCTGTCTCCCAGGCCTAGAGTCCTACACATCCCCACCAAATAAAATAGCTCCATTTTCAGGTTGTGACTGTACTTTTCAGTTGACAGGACAATGGCCCGTTTGTCTCTAAGTATTGTCCCCTCTTCAGGAGCTCTGTGCCTGATGGACATGAGGCGGTGCCTCCAGGTCTCCCTAACCTGCCTGTCTTGAATTTAGAATGTCCAGCACAGGAGATTGGAGCCCCAGGGGGCTCAGCACGCTCAGGGCAGAGCATCTTTTTAATAACCGCGGGCTGAGTGGCAGAAGGGAGTCTCTCCAGTTCTCAACTACACTCAGGTAAGAGGAAGCTGCAAGCTGATTGAGAAAAGCTGACATCCTGCTCCTCCCAGGAAAATAACCTTCTGAATGGGATCCTGGGGAAGATAAATCCAACCCTATGATCTTGGCTTTAGTCAATTCAAGTGTTGCTAACTGCAAAGGCCTTCCCTGTTGGCTCAGAGAGTAAAGAATCCACCTGCAGTGTGGGAGATCGGATTCCGCCCCTGGGTTGGGATAATCCCCTGGAGAAGGGCATGCCAACCCACTCCAGTATTCTTGCCTGGAGAACTCCACGGACAGCGGAGCCTGGTGGGTTACAGTTTATAGGTTCGCAAAAAGTAGGATATGCCTGAAAGAATAAGCACAGCTGGATAGGGGGAGGAGGGTATGTGTCTTGATTCAAATGCATTAATTCTGGTAGTTCCTAGCATCTTTTAGTATAATATCTTGAATAAATATTTCCTCACTTGCTGTAAAACCACTGAGAGTGGGTCAGTGGAACTCCACGTGCTATCATGCCAGAGTTGGAGCTTCTTAGCCCTTGTTTCTGGTTCCTCAGTCAAGAAAGCAAGCACTCTCATTGCTATTGTTTAGTATCTCACACATGCTTATGATTTGGTGGTTTACTCACTAAGTCGTGTCCGACTCTTGTGACCCCATGGACTGTAGCCCGCCAGGCTCCTCTGCCCATGGGATTTTCCAGGCAAGAATACTGGAGTGGCTTACCATTTCCTCCTCGAGGAGATCTTCCCAACCCAGGAATCGAAACCAGGTCTCCCGCATTGCAGGCAGATTCTTTACCAACTGAGCTATTGCAGTATGACTGTTTCCTTTTTTAAAATGCTTCTGTAAAAATGTGGTTCAGGTATTATCACACAGTATGATTCATCCTCCACACACATATGTCCATTCATCTGTACATACTGCAAATCACTACTAGTTCAAATGCCATTAACTGTACATTCAAACTCTTAGATAACGGCTAAAAATAGCTTCTAAGCAAATTATAGGTGGGTAACAGCTATTCATTTTCTTCCAGCATGCATGTTAGGCTATAATATTAATAAATGATATGGCATTAAAGAAAATATGTTGCTATTTTAAAAAGGTAAAAAGAAAAAACTAGTTCTCTCTGCCTAGTCTTATATGTGTGTGTAAATGTATATGTATGTGTATAAGTTAATAATTTACATAAACTTTCATAGAGTATAATTATTGATTAAAAAGCAAAGAGGGTAGATACAGCTCTTGTTGCTACCTTTTTAAAGATTCAGGCGCTAACAATGCTCAGGCCATTTCACAGTTCAGATGCTTTTGTCTCCTTTTCTCTGTGATTTTCATTCCCCGCCCTCTCTGTACACTTTCAGCAGCTGCACAGCTCTCTCAATTTCCTCCACTTTTACTGTAACAGTGTCTTATGAAGACAAACGATCTGAGCTAATGCAAGCTTTAGTTCTATATTCCACATCTCATTTAAGGTGTGTGCTGCCGTTACTGGTGTGGGAACATGGAAGAGAGTATGAACTGAACTGATCATCAAACCAGGATAGACAATAAGCCCAATGAAGCAGTATTTTCCTCTTACAGTTTAAAAAGTATATTGAATTCAATAAATAAGAAACTTTCCTTAACACTTCTATTTATTTGAGAGAAAATCAGTATACCTCATGGCTAGGACTCAGCTCTGATGCCCTAGTCTCTGAATTCTAGCCTCAACTGTGCTATTTATGAGCTGTTTAACCTAACAAAATTATTTCACGTATTTATATCCATTTCTTCACTGGTTAAAATGGTGTAAATAGCATCTATTTTAAAATATTATTATGTGAGTTAAATAAATCAATTCATATAAAAGTGACTAGGCCAATGACTGAGACACAGTGAGTACTCAATAAATGTTATCCATTAGCATAAGTACCCAATACACTGAAGCTGGTATAAGTTACCACTATCTTTCATTCATAAACCTCCTTGAATTTGTTTATAGAATACTTTGCACTTTCTTTTTACATTTTTTAAGTTCAGAGATGCTATTTAGATATAATTCTTACATTTAAATATAACACAGAGATTACTTCCAATATCTATATCAAAAATATATTTCTATAGCTAAACACTCTGCTAGCTTTTAAATTGTACTTACTGCTAGAAAAGTGTAGGCATTCAAATATACGTTAAATGTACAAATGACTTCATAATATATTATTAAATTTTAAAATTGCTCTTTCCATTTTCTTTATTTTTTTCAATTTTGGCTTCACTAAAGATGTTTATTATCAACATAGATTATAACTCCTTATGAACAAGGGTTGTTTTATGCCTCTCCATGTTGCCTAAAATTCTGTCAATAATGAAAATGTCCTGTATAAGTGGCAGTATATCTGGGTTCTACAAAACTCATCAGCAACTAAACCAGGCCTCCTGCCATCTATGGAACTGTTCATTGCTGACTTCTCATTTAGACTGATTGGGCTGCTTGTCCCTGCTCCGTAAGGTACATATAAATGACTTGTGGTCCTTAGGTTTGGCCTGGGCACAAAACAGGGAGCTTGTGGGGAGATACCTCCTGAGTCTCACTTGAGATACACGACTGAGGTTGTACTTTCATGGCAGTGAAAGAAATTTGTTCATATTGGATTTTGATCTTGAGGCATGAATTAAGGGAAATTTTTCTTTATCATTTAGTTTAGGGCCTCTGTTAACAGCAAAAAGCAAGAACTCTTCGTATTTAAAAACTTCAGAATAATTATTGATGGTCTGAAAAAATGTGGACTGTTTGTCAGAAATGTAGTAAAGAACAGACACAGTCTGTTAAGTCAATAAAAAATATTAAAATGATTAAGTATGATAACTATAGCATTACCACAGGAGCTAGACTTGGCTAGACTTCATTGATTTTTCTTATAATCTTATCAAAATTACCTTTACTCTGCGTACTTTCTTGTGATGATTTTTTTGAGTTCCACTTTGCAGAGATCATTATTTGCCTTAGTTTGAGATCTGTAAACAACAAAACATTTGCAGGTAAAAGACTACCTTAGAATTTTATTTAGCTGGAGCTAGAATTTACGGGATCACAGATGCTTTAACATGTTCCTTCCTGCAACAGATTCTTTTGCATTCCTTCTTTAATCTAAGAGAATTAACTAGTTTATTTGGACCTTATTTGATTGGTATAACAAACAAGGAGGTTTCTGATTTCTAATATTAAAAGCTGTGGATATCTTACCTTATGGAAACTGAACACTTGGACTTCATATGACAGGGATAATCCCAAAGAAATTCAAGTAAATTAAAAGTTTGAGAATCTTCTATAAGCATTCTACTTTTACATATACTGTCTTATATACTCCTAACAGCACTGTGATTGGAAATATTACGCTTCTTATTTTAAAAATACGGACCTAAGGCTCAGAGTAAATGAAGCTAAGAAGTATCAACTAGATTTCAATTTAGGGCTTCCCAGATGGCACAGTGGTAAAGAATCTGCCTGTCAGTGGAGGAGATGTAAAAGACATGGGTTCAATCCCTGGGTGGGAAAGAGGCCCTGGAGAAGGGCATGGCAACCCACTCCAGTATTCTTGCCTGGGAAATCCCATAGACAGAGGAGCCTGGCGAACTGTAGTCCATGGTGTCCAAGAGTCGGACAGGACTGAGTGACTAAANGCAAGCCACTCCAGTATTCTTGCCTGGGAAATCCCATAGACAGAGGAGCCTGGCGAACTGTAGTCCATGGTGTCCAAGAGTCGGACAGGACTGAGTGACTAAACAACAACAACAAGAACAATAAAGATTTGAATTTAGATATTTTGACATTTTCTGCTTCACCATCTTGCTTTTATACTTAGTGCTCTGTATAGAAAAATGGCATATTTATTTTTACATATTAATCTATCTTGCTCCTCACAATATATAGAATTAATCATGATTTAATATTATAATTGCATTTTACAAATTCCATACTATATTTAAGCAATACTAATAAAAAGTTCATAATATATTTTGATCAGGAAGATATTTTATGAATGATAACTGATTTAGGTGTGAAATCAAATGTCTTGCATTTAATTTGTATAATCTAAATGATCATTTGGCCCTGAAAGCCTCATAAACAATTGAATTTCAACTGTTATTTGTATCATATGTCACCAGATAAACAATTTCACTTAGAATTTGACTTGTGATATGCCTGGGGTTTGACCTTTGACCTTATTTTCATTAGGCATAAAATGATCTGTACGTGAGTAGTAATAAAGATTCTGTTAGCTTTTTTTTTGAGATTTTTGTTTACAAGGGTGGACAATCACTAAGCCACATCAGGTTCACAAATAGAACTTTTTATCCTGAGTGTACCCATGCCTCACATGAATTGCCTTAAAGATGAAATTGAATTCATGTTATACAGTGAATGAGAAAAAAATTGCATAGATTTTTCTTTTACTCTCTTCTTCAGTTTTTTTCCCCCCTTTAAGTCACCTACTCAGATTTCAGAACAGTTTCTCTGGAGTTTGTGAGTGGAAATACTGTTATAAAAAGGGTAGTATTTAAGATATAAGCCAGGTTATTGAAAGATAAACCAGTCTTATGTATGACACTTGAATTTGTACTGGGGAAATCCATCAAATTCATACAAAAAGAGACTTATAAACTAAGAACACTCATAATCACCACTAATTTACTCCATTAGAATTTAAACCACAAGGTCCATGTTTATGAATTAATGCTGAATATTCCTGCCATCTCCTTGTTCAGAATACAATGCAGAGAAAAGGATTTATATGTGACACTGGGCAGTTTTAAAAGGCACTGGTCATGCTGAAAAAGCACTGTAAAGGTCACTGCTTGAAAAGGAATAAATGTCGCATCCCAAGGTATACCATCTTTGTTATCTCCTGGAAAGTTCTTAGATGCAATATCACTGCAAGATTTATAGAATGCCTAATACTGTCTTCCACGGGGCAAAGTTCATTTCTGAAGTCCTCAGTGTTTAACAATTATCCTTTGGAAATTTAGGTTGCAGCAAAAAGCCCATGAGTAATCTGAAACAATCTTGAGCGGCTTCAAAAATTCCACTGTGCATTCTATGAAACACAAACAGTTTACATAGAAATAATTTAATTGAGTACATCTAATTAGGCATTATATATTGAAGCTATGCATCAGCAATTGTAGTTGTATCAATGGACTATTTCATTTATCGAGCTTGACAGTCTAAGTTCTTAACTAAAAATGATAAATGACTTCCTTGCAGCTGAATAATACTTCACGTTGCAATTTCCCTTGCCTTATTTCAGCATGAAGGCAGCGACCTATTAATAAATACTGTAAATGTCTACCGTTTGCTTTGTGCAAACTCAATAGTTATTTTCATGCAATTAGCATCTCATCTTGTATCTATTTCTAGTGGTAATGATAACATCGTTTAAGTATACAGTCAGAAGAACAAACACAAGAACGGCTTAACGACTTCTTTGACTATTTTACATTCTGATGTGCTTCTGAGAGGAAGAAGCAAGTTTAGTCACTGTTTCTTTCGACAAATACTCATTTAAATGCTTTTGTGTGCCCTGCACTTTAAGTGGATGCTTGCACTGGTAACTTCACTCAACCGGGTTGAATAAAGAAATGTGACCTCTCAGTCACATTTCCTTTACTGTCTGTCTGTTAACAGGCGTTTAATATCTAACTTAAGAAGCCTATAAACAGGTTTCAAAAGTTTTAAAGAAGAGCCTTATTAAAAAATATATATATATCTTGATGACTGGAAAAGTGAGACTAGAACATGCTACTTTCCTAATACTATATGTTATATGTTTTAACCTACAAAGCTCCCCTGAACAGAACACTCGTGGCAATATACAATAGAACTGCAACAGAGTGAAGGGAAAGTCTGACCCAAAGGAAAGCTAATTAAAACTGTACACATGGGTAAGTAGAAGAATGAACAGAAACGGAAATCACTATTTACAATGAGCAGTTGGTGGGTAGAAGCTGATTTAAAAGAACAGACAAGGAAGAAAATGGGATTTAGGCTCCGCAGTTTTTGCAACTGATGCCTGCTGCCCTGACACACAGCAACGCTCATCCCACGGGGCACAGCATTATATGGTCTGAGGCTAAAGTCAAAATGCGGCACTAACTCTCTGTCTGGCAACCTTAAAACCCAACAAGGTCACGGTAAAGTCATCCTGTTCTTTCTCTTGACAGGCAGGGCAGAGAGCAGGGTCCACACTTGATGTGTTCACCACGGTGGCCTCCGCTGAGTGTGCCGACACAGTGCCTGTGATGGTCTGCTAGAGGCTCAACAAAGCAGGAGTTACAGACCGCAGACCTGCTAGTTCGTGAAATACGGGCTCCTGCAACGACTGCCAGATAAACCCAGCACAGTGTATGCTGCTCTAATGGAGTGGGGAAAGTGCCAGACTCATGTTATTCCAGCTGTGTAAGTGGGAGATGGGACCAGCTCAGACGGGTCACGGAGGCCGAGAAGCAATGTCGGTGTCACATTTGTGACATCGGTACGCTGCCCTTCTACAAATCGTTCAGCAAGGCAGGGGTTTAGCCTGCACTTGTCTTTTCTCCAGCTTGGGAGGGTCTGAATTTTTGGAATAAACAAATGGAGGATAGAAGAATTATAAAAATCCTTCCTAGGATTCAAAATTTTGGTGTTAAATGTTGATTCTTTCACAATAGGAACCCAAGTGAACTATGATATGAAACACAGACATAAAGAGTAAAATGTACCAGATGCTGCTTTAAGAACCTTACAAATAATTGCTTTAATTCTAATAGCCCTCTGAGGTGGACACAAATGAGGAAATGAGTAATCAGCAGAGGTGGCATTTGAACCCATGGAGGTTGGCTGCAAATTTTGTGTTCTAAAACATTATCCCGTACTTGTACTCTAGGTATAGAAATAGAAACAGACAAGCGTGAGAAGTATATGCACATTAATTAAGAATCTGGACCACATCAAGATAAAGAGATTGGCTAAGAGAACCTTTAGGGACTTCCCTGGTGGCTCAAATGGTAAACAATCTGCCTGCAGTGGACGAGACCTGGGTTCAACCCCTGGGTCAGAGAGATCCCCTGGAGAGGGGAATGGCAGCCCGCTCCACTATTCTTGCCTGGGGAATTCCATGGGCAGAGGAGCCTGGTGGGCTGCAACCCATGGGGCTGCAAAGAGTCTGACACAACTGACTAAATGCACAAGAGAACCTGTCTGTTGTGAAAGGGTGAATGCAGAATCAACAGAGGGCTGAGGCTGAAGAAGAACTCCGCAGTGACAACAATAGAAAGCAGGGAGAGCAACAGCTGCTTCAGAGCCATTGCCTCTGAGGGGATTAAGAAACTTCTAATCTGAACACGGACCTCAGCTAAAGACTCAAAGTCTCAGAATGGTCAGAGTTTAGACCATGTGCCTGCCCGCTGGCTAGAGGGTATGGGAGAGGAGGATTTGTCTCCTTTTCCTCCATATCAAGAAGTTGATTCTGGAATCATATTTCTATCACTAATAAGACTAAAGACTCTCTCAAAAGAAAATAAAGATTTTATTAGTAAGAGGAATGATTATTAGGCAACCGATACAATCCAGATGTTCTCCACAATGGACAAGTCGACACATGACTTAAAATGTTAAATATCAAACTTTTTAAGTGCTATGCACCAAGTTGGATGGTGTACAGGTGCAGCTCAATATGGTGTAATTGTGGGGAAAAAAACATGTTTTTAAATTAAGCACACTTAGTAGATAAGTTATTTAATCTTTTTGATCTTGGTTTTCTCATTTATAACACAGTGTTAGTAATTCTATTTCATGGATTTGCTGTGGGGATTAATTTAAGTAACATGTGAAGTGTCTACTAGTATGCTCTCAGTAATTATTTACTTTCTTCTTAAATTCAATTTCTGAGTCCTCAAATGTTACTAAATTTAATAAAAATAGCTACCTTTTATTGGACATTGTTTATATGCTCTGCCAACATTTTCAAATACTGTTTCCTGCTTTAACCTTTCAGAGGGGTGAAGATGGATTCTATGATACTCATTTACAGATGCAAAAACTGAAGCGTAAAGAGGTCAGTTGCTATGTTGCTTGTAAGTGATGAGATACAAACTTAGATCTATACTTGAAGTCATTCTTAACTCCTCACCACACCATCTTGCAGCTTCCCTGGTGCTTCAACTGATAAAGAATCTGCCTACAATGTGGGAGACCTGGTTCTATCCCTGGGTTGGGAAGATCCCCTGGAGAAGGTAAAGGCTACCCTCTCCAGTTTTCTGGCCTGGAGAATTCTGTGGCCTGTAGCCCATGGGGCTGCAAAGAGTCAGACATGACTAAGCGACTTTCACGTCATACCATCCTACACTTAAAAAAGAAGAGAAGAGTTTGTAATATTATAGCACAGGGTGACATTGTTATCTTAGCTTTTATTTGTTATATTCCTGAAAATGCCATCTCATGATTTCACTTAAAATAATATCCATGGATTACTAAAACCAGTGTAAAGCTTATAAGTATAAAAAATATTTTAAGAACTCAACTTATAATAATATAAGCATGCTATACTCCAAAAAATAAATTATTAGCAGGCAAATCTAATAGACAGCTATCTTTTAAAAAACCACATGCTAAGTACACATATAGAAAAATTTAGCTATGCAATTCAATTTAGAATTGAAAATGGATCTTTGTCATTAAATCCTTATGTGTACATGTGTGTGTTAGTCGCTCAGTCGTGTCAAACTCTTTGCAACCCCATGGACTATAGCTTCCAGGCTCCTCTGTCCATGGAACTCTCCAGGCAAAAATACTGGTTGCTGTTGTTCAGTTGCTCAGTCATGTCCAACTCTTTGTGACCCTATGGACTGTAGAGTGGATTGCCTTTCCCTCTACAAGGTATCTTCCCGACCCAGGGATCAAACCCCAGTCTCCTGCATTGCAGGCAGATTCTTTACCACTGAGCAACAAAGGAAGCCTAAATCCTAAGAAAAATATAATTATTTAGAATTGAGACATAAACATATTTTGGATAAATTTTTCACCTGCTGAAAAAATTATTTCTAATTTTAATCTAGTAAATTGAGGTACAAATTAACGAAATATTTTTCTCTGACTCCATCTTAAAACAATAGGCTTTCCTATGTTAGAACTTTAGAATGCAAATATATTGACACGCTGGGATTCAACAGAAATTCCAGGTGTATGTGAGTTTTATTTTCTCTTTCCTCTCAGTTTCAGGTTGGTTTTATGGGAATGTAATATAGGTTGGAAAAATGAAAAGATTCGTAGGCCTCCAAGGAGTGTGTTGAGAAATCACCAACACATGTGGTCTTGGCAGCAGCCTGGACTATATTCTTGGGTTAAGCACAGGGAGGTTGCTGGTGGAGCAGTTATGTCTTTGACCCAGACTAGTGTGATTGAGAACAGAGGCAGTACTTCTAGCCAAATAAGAACTGCCTGTTCACTTGCATTTTCTAGGCCACTCCTATCCTCTAAGAGGAAGAAACATCTGTCCTCAGGTCAACTAATGTTTCCATAATCTTCTCTCCATAGTCTTGGTCATCTGTCTCTTTACTTCCACATCAAGTGCCTCTCTGCAAATAGTGAGCTGAACTTTTGCCATTGTTGTGTTCAGTCACTAAGTTGTGTCCAACTCTCTGTGACCCCATGGACTGCATGCAGCATGCCAGGCTTCCCTATCCTTCGCCATCTCCTGGATCTTGTTCAAACTCAGGTCTGTTTTAGTCGGTGATGTTATCCAACCATTTCATCCTCTGTCATCCCCTTCTCCTTCTGCCTTCAATCTTTCCCAGCATCAGAGGCTTTTCTGATGAATTGGCTCTTCACATCAGGTGGCCAAAGTATTGGAGCTCCAGCATCAGTCCTTCCAGTGAGTATTCAGTGTTGATTCCCTTTAGAATTGACTGGTTTGATTTGTCACAGCTCACCAAGAGTTAGAGACATTTTAAGTAAGGAGGACAGTGGGGCCTGTGTTAATCCCGGAAGAGCCAGTATAAACTCCTGTGTTAAATTTGAGTCTCAGCCTCTTTTTTGAACTGGGGAAGCTGACTTGGGGCAAAATTATATTTTCAAATGAAATACCCAGAACACGCCTGACCTCACTAGAAACATTTGATTTCCATTCCTAATTGGTTACTAAAAATATCAGTATTTTTTCCACAAATAATGTTTGCTTTTGGCCTTTAAAATATGCACTAGGTCATGGAAATAATATTACAGTTGCTAAAGTACTTTGATTTAAGATTATGCCTTTCATTCAACCTCCACAAATGACTAAACAATTGATAACAAGCAAACAGATGAGATACACTTGATAGTTTTAGGTAGCACATAACCATGCACACATCTAAAATTTCTCCCTTGCGTGCAAATTTTGTCTTTTGCTTTTAACTAATAGGATTGTTTGGCAACTTGTAATCTAGAAACACTGGAGAAGGGAATGGCAACCCCACTCCAGTATTCTTGCCTGGAGAATCCCATGGACAGAGGAGCTTGGTGAGCTACAGACCATGGGGTCACAAAAGAGTTGACACAATTTAACGACTAAACAACAAACAACAAGCAAGAAATACGCCAGTAAGATATCTTTCTTTCATCAGATACAGTTGTGGCTGTCATTGGCCCAGTATTCAGTATCTGAACATTTTTGAAGAAAACATTGAGATTTGTATCTTATTTATGTTAGAATAGATTCAATATCCATTCACCTGAGGCAAAAAAGTCCAGCTCACACAAGTTACTGAAAATATTGATGTTGGCCCAGATCTTTATAAATAAATGCAAACTTCCACTTACTCGATGTGGCCTGTCTCCCCTGCAAGGCAAGTATAGCTAGGTGAAGTTGACGGCCATTTCAATAACTTTTTTGACGTTGCCCTATGGAAAGCGTCGTTAAACTTGTAAGTGATGGTCCAGGCAGAAGAGGATATGTGGCCTCTGTGATAGAAAAACCTCATTGTCCAAAAGGTAGTCCTCAACATCCTTGCATCTGGTTCCTTCATGTGTTTGCCAATTTCATGTGAGCCCGAAAAGATGAAATGCAATATACTCTGTATCACCCATATTCTCCAAGAAAGTTGAGTAGATGTATTATTTTCTTTAGAAAATATTTTGCCACAGGGACTTCGTTTAGATTTTAAAAAGGAAAATCAATTATTGGCTCACTAGTTGGGAGAAAAACACATTTTTATCATAAATGAAATATCTTAAACAGTTTTTTGAGCACTGAAAGCCCCCAACAATTGCATGCATTTCCTTCTTTCTACTTTAGAATCGTCATTGATGGAAGAAGCCTTTTCGTTTCCATTGATTCAAAATTTAGGATTTAAGCTTAAGAAACCCAGAAATACAAGATAAATCAGTGGAGGATTGATTAGGCCACTCTTTTCAATCTTCTCAATTACATAACCATATGTGAAAACTTGAATTTATCTGTACTTTTATTAAAGTATCAGCATGAAGATTGGAATACACGTATTTTCACTGCTAATAGAGAAGCTTTGGCACGATAAACTTTTTAAGGTAGACATACATTTTAAGGATAACTTCAGAGACTGAAAATGATTCCAGTTATTCATTCAGGAAATGAATTGTGTTGGCAGTAGTCTTATAAATGTATACACAGTTGTGCTATAAACTACGTAGTTGTGACGTCTTTACTTGACTGTGTTTGTGAATAAGCAGATCACAGATCTACTACAGGAAGGTACATGTGTGTATGAATGTGTGTTTACCAAAACTTTCTGCTTAATTAGATTTCATATAGTAAATGATAACCTGGAAGACAGCTAGATGTAGAATGATGAATACTTTGCTTAGGAAATAAAAACCTATAAGTTACCTATGATTCTGACACTGACCTTAGATGTAATCTTAAGCAAGACACCTAGACTGTTAAAACCTTAATTTCTTAATTTTATCATCAATAAACATTGTTCCTAGTATTTGCCACTTCAGTATTTCAGAGTTGGAGTAATATATGTAAAAGTGTTTTTAATCATGTATTGATGTTATATAGTTTTAAAGATTTAACTAAAAATATTTTAATCTGTGTGGAAGAAAGTTTTTCTGAAGTATATTTCTTAGCAGTCACAGACTAGCAAATTGGGTACAGTCAACATAAATTTCAGCTGAAGATTGGAAATTGCTATTTGCTTTGTAGGCTGTATCCCCATATGACTCTCTAAGATCTGGTTTCCCGTAAGTGAGCCTGAGATAGCTCGGGATTCTTGTGTAGATGATTTATTGAAGGTGTGTGGAAAGCAAAATCAAGAAAGGAGTGACTTCGCTTCAGGTGTAGCTTTGGATTGGACATAAATGACAGTGGAGAGCTGTGTCACATCGAGGCAACGGGACTGACTTTCACGCCTCCATATCAATCCGTCATGGGCTGTAGGCTGGCCCAGGGTCAGCGCAACCTCAGGGCAGTTCTCAACTGCCTCAGTGATAGGCTGTGCTAAGAAGACTTCCAAATAATGAGAGCAAATTCTCAAGAGTAAGGTACACTGGCAAGCTATTGGCAGCCCACCCACACATAAGCCGAAGATGAGGCCACCTGAAGCTAATTAGGATCTAGCTGAACCACCACCAACTTCTACCTCATTCTACATGCCATTGTACATCCAGAAAACACACTCTGACAACTTCTTATATATAGTACATATGTAACTCATTCTTCCCCTCCAGGGGTATCAGTTTTACCCAAATCTTTAGCATGCTACTTTCTGCTTTCTAGCTGTTGTCGTTTAGTCACTAAGTCGTGTCCTACTCTCTGTTACCCCATGAACTGCAGCACACCAGGCTTCCCTGTCCTTCATCATCTCTTGGAGTTTGCTCAAACTCATGTTCATGCATGATAAATCAATGTTATTCTAGACAATGATGGTCCCTGAATGGTGAAGTGGTAAATATCTCTGTCAATAAAATTGTAGCAAAGGATCAGAAAAGGACTGTGTATTCTGTCATTTGAACCTGTTAAAATGTTCTTTGTTATTGTAGAGAAAATAATGGCCCACGTGTCAGAGATCATGTGATTTTTTTTTCCAGAAAAAGGCCATGTCTGGAATAGCAACCATACTTGTAAATACCATTTTATTAAGTTTAAATCACTGCCTACTATCATCCATGATCACTGACTTCTTGCTCTGATCATAATTGAATATCCATATTCCTGAATCTTTCAGATATGCTTGGTGAAAATAATTTCTGTGATACTCTTAAAGAAATGGCATTGGTTCGTAATTTTAATAATATAATAATATCAAAATGCATTGATTATTATTTCAATAGGGAGGGAGAACTTTAGGGACTTCTGGGATACTTTTTCAAAGATTTAATGAGATAAAGTGAAGTCGCTCAGTCGTATCCGACTCTTTGCGACCCCATGGACTGTAGCCAATCAGGCTCCTCTGTCCATGGAATTTTCCAGGCAAGAGTACTGGAGTGGGTTGCCATATCCTTCTCCAGGGGATCTTCCCGACCCATGGATTGAACCCAGGTCCCCCGCATTGCAGGCAGACGCTTTACCATCTGAACCACCAGGGAAGTTAATCCTTTAACCTGAACTCCCTAATCCTCTAACCAGTTTTTACTTTTTACTGTAGACCCTGGTGGTTTAGTTGGTAATGAGTCTGTCCGTAATGCAGAAGATCTGGGTTCAATCCCTGTGTTGGGAAGATTCCTTGGAGAAGGAAATGGTAACCCACTCCAGTATTCTTGCCTGAAGAATCCATGGACAGAGGAACCTGGCTGGACACGACTGAGTAACTAACATTTTCACTTTCATGGAATTTATCACTACTCAAAAATTTTAAGTCTATTTATTGTTTGTCCCTATCCATAGAATTCTAAGCTCCATGAGGGCAGAGATGGTTGTTTTGTTCACTGAAATTTAGCCAGCATCTAACAGAGTGCTAGGTACAGAAGACACTTGATAAATATATGTTGAATTAGTTCCTTACTATAACTTTTATGAAGAGACAATTGGATCCAAATTTATTCAGTGTGGAATAACACTGAGCAAACTTCAGGCAACCAAATGAAATAAATAATTGCAAGCCACCCAATATCTCAAGCTCTGATGCTAACACCTGAAAAAATTTTAGGTGCATACATATCATTAATTTCAGCATGTGCATGCAGTCTCTGTCACTCAGTCATATCTGATTCTTTGTGACCCCATACGCTGTAGCCTGCCAGGCTCCACTGTCCATGGGATTTTCCCAGAAAGAATACTGGAGCAAGTTGCCATTTTCTCCTCCAAGTGGACTTCCCAACTCAGGAAACAAACCGCTTCCTTCATCTCTTGTCTTCCAGGGGGATTCTTTACCACTGGGCCACTGGGGAAGTCCCTTCCTTTATGGCTGAGTAATATTTCACTGTATGCACATAACAGTGTCAGTCATGTCTGACTCTTTCAGACTGCATGGGCTACAGCTCGACAGGCTCGTCTTTCCATGGAATTTTCGAGGCAAGAAAACTGGAATGGGTTGCATTTCCTCCTCCAGGGGGTCTTCCCAATCCAGGGATCAAATCCACCTCCCTTGCATCTCCTGCATTGGCAGGCAGATTCTTTACCACTGAGACAGCTGAGAAGCATACAAGTACCACAACTTGTTTATCCATTCCTCTGTCAATGGACATTTAGGTCGCTACCATGTCCCAGCTATTGTAAATAGTGCCAAAACGAACATCTGGGTGTATGCATACTTGTGAATTATGTTTTTCTCTGGATATATGGTCTGGAGAGGGATTTCTGAATCATGTGGTAACTATTTTTAGCTTTTTGTAGGAATATCCATACTGTTCTCCACAGTGACCATACAAAATTTGATTCCCACTAACAGTGCAAGAGTGTTCCCTTTTCTCCACATCCTCTCCAGAATTTATTGCTTGTTGATATTTTGATCATGGCCATTCTGATTGGAGTAAGGTGATACCTCATTGCATTTTTGCTATGGATTTCTCCAGTAAATAGTGATATTGGGCATCTTTTTATATGCTTTTTGACCACCTATATGTCTTTGGAGAAATACATGTTTAGATCATCTGCTAATTTTTTGTTTGGTATTTTTTTTTTTAATTTTTCAACTCAGTTTGCTTTTGAGTTAATTTTTTTTCTTTTTTTAAAATTTTTATTTTAACTTTATTTTACTTTACAATACTGTATTGGTTTTGCCATACACTGACATGAATCCACCATGGGTGTACATGCGTTCCCAAACATGAACCCCCTCCCACCTCCCACCCCATAACATCTCTCTGGGTCATCCCCGTGCACCAGCCCCAAGCTTCCTGCATCCTGCATCAGACTGATATTGAGCTGCATGAGCTGTTTGTATATTTTGGAGATTAATCCTATGTTAATTGCTCACAGTGCACAGATTTCTCTTTAACTTAACAAAAAATAGTTTTGTGAAATGGTGTCAAGTAGCACGTGGAATTAATTAGAAGGCTAGAGATAGGTTCAGGCAGAAACTAGGTGGGCTTAACATTGCCACATGAACAAACACCCCAGGACATTATTGTGGCACTGTCTACAGCTTTCAGCCCTAGGCATTTGGTGCAATGGTCCTGGAACCTGTTGAATCCAAGCACAGACCACCATGTCACTCAACTTTTAAGTGTGCCATTGATGGCATTAAAAATAGTTTCTTATACAACACTATTCCTTTGTGTCAGGTTCTCAAGTTTTCAAATCTTGATGAGAACACCCTTTTGGTCCTGTATTTTCATTTCATGGGTTGGGGAAAGATATCCTTCTAAATTTATTTCTTTAGGAGGTAAAGCTTTGCATTCTCACTATCTTAAAATTCCTTTATAAATAATAAGGATTATGACAAAATCAAATACAATCATCCTGGTAAAAACTGAAGCCAAGTTTCAAAGAAGCAAAAAAAAAAAATCAAAATTAAGCAGGTAATATGTAACACAGACAAGCTAGAGTCTAGATTTCCTGATTTTTAGTTCAGTGATAATTTTGCTAAATTAGGTCTTTCTGACTAAATCTTGACTGACTTAACCAATTCTTTACTGACTTAATGATTAACAGATTTCCCCATCATGCATATATATACAGGAAGGCTGTTCCCCATAACTTCAGCCATGTAATAAAATATAAATTATTAAAGCTTTGTTATCTTAAGCAAATAGTTTCACCTTACTGACTCTCAGTTTCTCTGTCTTTAACATAAGAATCATAAAGTCTATTTGCCAACTGAGTAAGTTGTTATAAAATATACAGTATAACACTCTATTTATATATTGAGTGTTTTTCATTTTATATATGATGGTATTAAGGGGGACAAATTGTGATATAGGTCTAAAGATTCTGCCAGCGCTCAGTTTGTCAGTGTATGGTTCAATAATAGTAAAATGTTTCCATCCTATTGACCCAAGTCACTTATATCCCCCTTCTCCCTCTTCAACCTTCCTAAGAAAGATCTGTCATTTAAAGGAATAGCAATTTGCAGGAATCCTCCATAACCATTCTTGAACACAATGTCAGTGTCCATTCAAATTGTTGTATGCCTATTAAACTGACTGTGAAATATTTTTATATTACCTATATTCATTTTGTATTTCATATACTTATGCATATAAAATATATATTATATACACATACATGTATCCATATAAAAATCATGCTACATGATACACATATGTGTGTGAGTATGCACACATATGATAAATGATTACTCATCATCAACTCATAACATAGGTAACAGAGGACGAAAATAGTGTTATTTGAGGAGCAGTGGGCTTAGGAATTCTGTATTTCCTTTTTTTCTATGGGTGAATTATATAGTGCAGACTATTTACATTGATCCAATTAGTTTTCCAAGTGCTCCTCTTGGCTCCAATCAGCCAAGATTAAAAATCACTAGTGAACTGTGAGCCTTGTGGAGTAATGTGAAGATTGTAATGCTTGTAAGAAGTAATGGTCCCTGAGCAACATCCTTTCCATTCAGAGTTGCATCTTCCTATTTTCAGATTGATTTTCCCAAGTTAGTCCCAGACAGTTAAGGGACATCTACCATTATTTCCATAGCTTTCTGTTTTGAGCAGTAAAGGACAACATTGATTATACACATGGCATTATATTCTCTGATTTTGGGAGGGCAAGAAGAGAAGAAAGCATCCTTACCTGTAATTTTATTTGTATGTATAATTTAAATGAATTTCTGTATCTACCTATCTCGCATTTCCATAAACACATTAATCCATAAGTGAAATAGGCAACTGCCAATATTAGTTTTATTTGGGGAGGCAGTGGACTGAAAATACCTACACACACATCTTTTTGGCCATGAAACTTAATATTCTGTTAGATGACCAAGGCTATATCTGTTAAAACAGTCTAAACAAAAGAAATCTCTTCACTAGCACTCTGAGCTTTGGAATGCTTATGGAAAACGTTGTCAATAGCAATCATTTGTCACGATGTGAGCTGTGTTCTTGGTAAAAATCATGATGAAAGTGAAAGTGTTAGTTACTTAGCCGTGTTCGACTCTTTGTAACCCCATGGACTGTAACCTGCCAGGGTCCTCTCTCTCTGGAATTTTCCAGACAGGAATACTGAGTGAATTGCCATTTCCTTCTCCAGGGGAATCTTCCCAACCCAGAGATTGAACACAGGTCTCCTGCATTTCAGGCAGATTCTTTACCATCTGAGCTACTAGAGATTGGCAGTAAAATTGTGATAAATGATATTAAATGAGATTTCATTATGAAAATTAGGTAGCAAACAATCTACAGAGAAGCGAATATCGAATGGATCAGTTACTCTCGTCCCAGGCAGTTCAGTTGCTCAGTCGTGTCCGACTCTTTGCGACCCATTGAATTGCAGCATGCCAGGCCTCCCTGTCCATCACCATCTCCAGGAGTTCACTCAGGCTCACATCCAACAAGTCCGTAATGCCATCCGGCCATCTCATCCTCGGTCGTCCCCTTCTCTTTCTGCCCCAATCCCTCTCAGCATCAGAGTCTTTCCCAATGAGTCAACTCTTCACATGTGGTGGCCAAAGTACTGGAGCTTCAGCTTTAGCATCATTCCTTCCAAAGAAATCCCAGGATTGATCTCCTTCAGAATGGACTGGTTGGATCTCCTTGCAGTCCAAGGGACTCTCAAGAGTCTTCTCCAACACCACAGTTCAAAAGCATCAATTCTTTGGCGCTCAGCCTTCTTCACAGTCCAACTCTCACATCCATACATGACCACAGGAAAAACCATAGCCTTGACTAGACAGCCCTTAGTCGGCAAAGTAATGTCTCTGCTTTTGAATATACTATCTAGGTTGGTCATAATTTTTCTTCCAAGGAGTAAGCGTCTTTTAATTTTATGGCTGCAATCACCATCTGCAGTGATTTTGGAGCCCTGAAGTGATGGGACTAGATGCCATGATCTTCGTTTTCTGAATGTTGAGCTGTAAGCCAACTTTTTCACTCTCCACTTTCACTTTCATCAAGAGACTTTTTAGCTCCTCTTCGCTTTCTGCCATAAGGGTGGTGTCATCTGCATATCTGAGGTTATTGAGATTTCTCCTGGCACTCTTGATTCCAGCTTGTGTTTCTTCCAGTCCAGCGTTTCTCATGATGTACTCTGCATAGAAGTTAAATAAGCAGGGTGACAATATACAGCCTTGACGTAATCCTTTTCCTATTTGGAACCAGTCTGTTGTTCCATGTCCAGTTCTAACTGTTGCTTCCTGACCTGCATACAGATTTCTTAAAAGGCAGGTCAAGTGGTCTGGTATTCCCATCTCTTTCAGAATTTTCCACAGTTTATTGTGATCCACACAGTCAAAGGCTTTGGCATAGTCAATAAAGCAGAAATAGATGTTTTTCTGGAACTCTCTTGCTTTTTCCATGATCCAGCAGATGTTGGCAATTTGATCTCTGGTTCCTGTGCCTTTTCTAAAACAAGCTTGAACATCAGGGAGTTCACAGTTCACGTATTGCTGAAGCCTGGCTTGGAGAATTTTGAGCATTACTTTACTAGCATGTGAGATGAGTGCAATTGTACGGTAGTTTGAGCATTCCTTGGCATTGCCTTTCTTTGGGATTGGAATGAAAACTGGCCTTTTCTAGTCCTGTGGCGACTGCTGAGTTTTCCAAATTTGCTGACATATTGATTGTAGCACTTTCACAGCATCATCTTTTCGGATTTGAAGTAGCTCAACTGGAATTCCATCACCTCCACTAGCTTTGT
>SJYQ01003521.1:380047-393175 GCA_006410935.1 Redunca redunca
AATCAGTTCTAAGGAGATGGATGGAACTGGAGCCGATCATACAGAGTGAAGCAAGCCAGAAAGAAAAACACCAATATAGTATACTAACGCATATATATGGAATTTAGAAAGATGGGGATGATGACCCTCTATGCGAGACAACAAAAGAGACTCAGATCTATAGAGTGAACTTTTGGACTCTGGGGGAGAGAGAGAGGGAGAGGGTGGGATGAGATGGGAGAATGGCATTGAAACATGTATACTATCAAGTAAGAAAATAAATAAATAAATTAATTAATTAAAAAAATAAAAAAAATAAAAGATCTTGTAGGTCTTCATAGAACCGTTCAACTTCAGCTTCTTCAGCGTTACTGGTTGGGGCATAGACTTGGATAACTGTGATATTAAATGGTTTGCCTTGGAGACAAACAGAGATCATTCTGTCATTTTTGAGATTGCATCCAAGTACTGCATTTTGGACTCTTTTGGTGACCATGATGGCTACTCCATTTCTTCTGAGGGATTCCTGCCTGCAGTAGTAGATATAATGGTCATCTGAGTTAAATTCACCCATTCCAGTCCATTTTAGTTTGCTGATTCCTAGAATGTCGACATTCACATTTACCATCTCTTGTTTGACCACTCCCAATTTGCCTTGATTCATGGACCTGACATTCCAGGTTCCTATGCAATATTGCTCTTTATAGCATCAGATCTTGCTTCTATCACCAGTCACATCCACAGCTGGGTTCTGTTTTTTGCTTTGGCTCCATCCCTTCATTCTTTCTGGAGTTATTTCTCCACTGATCTCCAGTAGCGTATTGGGTACCTAATGACCTGGGAAGTTCCTCTTTTGGTATCCTATCATTTTGCCTTTTCATACTGTTCATGGGATTCTCAAGGAAACAATACTGAAGTGGCTTGCCATTCCCTTCTCCAGTGGACCACGCTTTGTCAGATCTCTCCACCCATTTCCAACATTTTTATCTTTTGTCTGATAGTTATTTGTTCTCTGTGATCCTGGACATTGTATATGCAGATATTAAAAACACTAGTAGGAGAACCTGGAGCCAGATGGTAGAATAGGAAGTCCCAGGCTCTTTTTCCCTCATGGAAATGTCAGATAAACAACTACAGACTGATTAATGTGACTTCATAGAGCTCTGAAAATCAGTCAGCAAACTGCAGTAGCCAAATGAGCACTCAATCAAGAAAGAGTCACACTCAGAGAGGTGGAAGATTCCGTGGCATTTTTGCTCACCCTTGCCCCATTCCCTCCCCTGCAGGGCACAGGGTGTGTTGAGAGAAGCAGAAGCACATCCGGCCTACCTTGTGAAACCTGGAGAGAGCAGAAGGAGCCAAATTTGCAGTGTGCTAACCTGTTTGGAGGGCTCCTGATTGATCTCTGTGTCATGTAGCTCAGGGCCAAATGTGGCACAGACTAGATGTCAATCTCGGAAAAGACTCCAGGAGCTGAAGGCATAATTTAGGAAAATCTCTTAGGGGGGCAAGAGATGCCTGGGGCAAGAGACTATTCATTGGGTAATACAACAAAACAGCTCAGGTCCCAAGAAGGAGCAGGCTGAGAATTCTTGGGAAGTTAAGATATTTAAATGTAGCTGTGTATACCAGGGAGCTGGTTAAAGGAACATATTAAGGCCTAGGAAGAACACATGCTCAAAGGCTTGAAAAAAATGTTTGCCTTTACCCTGGGCTGATGTCAAGCCTCAGAACTTGCCCTGCTAATTATTGAAGGTCGCATGGATTTCTTGGATATGACACCAAAAGAACAGGAACAAAGGAAAAAAACAAACAAACAAACAAACAAAAAAAACAGATAAGCTGAAATACTTCAGAATCTAAAATTTTTGTTTATCAGAGGATATTTAAAAAACAGAGTGAAAATCACTCCACAGAATGAGTAGAAGTATTTGCAAATCACATATCTGATTAAGGAGCTAATATACAGAATATATGAATAATTCCTACAACTCAGGTGCAGCAGAAACCAAACAGATTATAAATGAGCAAAGTAGTTGAATAACCATTTCTCTGAAGAAGGAATACAAATAGTCAATAAACACATGAAAAGATGTACAATATCCTTAGGGAATATACCTCTTCACACACATTAGTATGGCTAGCATAAAAAAAAAAGTAAATTACAAAGTGTTAGCAAGGATGTGGACAAATTAGGACTTTTGTACATTGCTGGTCAGAATGCATGATGGTGCAGCTATAGAAAACAGTGTAGGAGTTCCTTAAAATATTAAAAATAACATGATATTTAAAATATAATCTAGAAATTCTACTTCTGATTATGTACCCATAACGTTAAAGCAGAGACCTAAGCAGGTATTTGCACACCTGTGTTTATAGCATAATTATTAGCAATAACAAATAGCTAGAAATAATCTACATGATTTTTCAGCATTATAAAAGGAATTCTGACACATGCCGCAAAAAGGATGAACCTTATGCTAAGTGAAGCATGTCAGTTAGAAAAGGTCAAATAATACATGTTCCCACTTCTGTGAGGTACCTAACCTGATCAAATTTATATAGACAGAAAGTAGAATGGTTTTCACCATGAGCTGGGTCCAGAGAATGAGGAGTTAATTTTACTAGGTACAAAGTTTCAATCTGGGAAGATAAAAATGTACTGGAGATAGATCATGTAGATGTACTTAATATCACTGAACTGAACATGTAGAAATGGCTAAAATAATAAGTTTTATGTATAGTTTATTACCAAAACATTGTAAAAACATCTCTGATAGTTTGAACTCCACCTGGTCTTAAAGACAAGTTTTCTTAACCTGTGTGGGATACTGATTACAAAAGTAATATGATAAACAGAGGAAATAAAACACACGGAAGAAGAAAATTAGCTTAGGAAAATTAGACATGTGGATAAATGGTAATTAGATTAGAAATACATGCACAGGCCAGAAAATGAAACTATAAATTACACCAAGGAGATAACATCTTAATTTAAACTCGTGGTGGTAGGTCACAGATAGATTTGAAGTAAAGCAAATATTGTGAAGTTAGAATGATCAGTCTGGTAGCTTTGAGTAATAAAGATTTCAATAGGCCACATAAGAGGTGTGTTTTGACTTTTCATAAAAAAAAAAAAAATGGCAAAACATACCTCTAGTGTTGCCTCTAGTAAAGCAGAGACATTACTTGCCTACAAAGGATCATATAGTCAAAGTTATGGTTTTTCAAGTAGTCATGTATGGATGTGATAGCTGGGCAATAAAAAATGCTGATACTGAAGAACTGATACCTTTGAACTGTGGTGTTGGAGAAGACTCTTGAGAGTCCCTTGGACTGCAAGGAGATCAAAGGAGTCAAAAATAAAGGAAATCAACAATATTCATTAGAAGGACTGATGCTGAAGCTCCAATACTTTGGCCACCTGATGCAAAGAGCAGACTCATGGGAAAAGACCCTGATGCTGGGAAAGATTGAAGGCAGGAGGAGAAGGGGACGATGGAGAACAAGATGATTGGATGGCATGATCGATTCAATGGACATGAATTTGAGCAATCTCTGAGAGACCGGTGAAGGCCAGGGAAGCCTGGCATGCTGCAGTCCATGGGGTCACAAAGAGCTGGATGTGACTGAGCGACTGAACAGCAACAACAACAGAGGTATGAAGAAAGGTTTCCCTTGATTCACCTGGAATCAAACCCAGGTCGTGGCAGTGAAGTGCAGAGTCCTAACTGCTAGACCACCAGGGGGCCCATGGAAAGTTGTGACAGTGAACTTGGCAGAACATGATAAGCATGGAGGGAAATAAGGGGACTTGATATCTAAAACAAAGATCTATGGGTTGTTGGACATGATTAGATTAGTTCTTAGGATGATAGAGGAGGAGGAGAGTAGATGATATCTAGTTTCTAGTTTAATCCACTAGGTAAACAGTTTTATCTTTCACTAAGATAAGGATTTCTTTTCTCCTTTGCTTTTCGCCTCTCTTCTTTTCACAGCTATTTGTAAGGCCTCCCCAGACAGCCATTTTGCTTTTTTGCATTTCTTTTGCATGGGGATGGTCTTGATCCCTGTCTCCTGTACAATGTCACAAACCTCATTCCATAGTTCATCAGGCACTCTATCTATCAGATCTAGGCCCTTAAATCTATTTCTCACTTCCACTGCATAATCTATGCCAAAGTCTTTGACTGTGTGGATCACAATTAACTGTGGAAAATTCTGAAAGAGATGGGAATACCAGACCACCTGACCTGCCTCTTGAGAAATCTGTATGCAGGTCAGGAAGCAACAGTTAGAACTGGATATGGAACAACAGACTGGTTCCAAATAGGAAAAGGAGTACGTCAAGGCTGTATATTGTCACCCTGCTTATTTAACTTCCATGCAGAGTACATCATGAGAAACGCTGGACTGGAAGAAACACAAGCTGGAATCAAGAGTGCCGGGAGAAATATCAATAACCTCAGATATGGTGATGACACCACCCTTATGGCAGAAAATGAAGAGGAACTAAAAAGCCTCTTGATGAAAGTGAAAAAGGAGAGTGAAAAAGTTGGCTTAAAGCTCAACATTCAGAAAACGAAGATCATGGCATCTAGTCCCATCACTTCATGGGAAATAGATGGGGAAATAGTAGAATCAGTGTCAGACTTTATTTTTTGGGTCTCCAAAATCACTGCAGATGGTGACTGCAGCCATAAAATTAAAAGATGCTTACTCCTTGGAAGAAAAGTTATGACCAACCTAGATAGTATATTCAAAAGCAGAGACATTACTTTGCTGACTAAAGGCCATCTAGTCAAGGCTGTGGTTTTTCCTGTGGTCATGTATGGATGTGAGAGTTGGACTGTGAAGAAGGCTGAGCACCGAAGAATTGATGCTTTTGAACTGTGGTGTTGGAGAAGACTCTTGAGAGTCCCTTGGACTGCAAAGAGATCCAACCAGTCCATTCTGAAGGAGATCAACCCTGGGATTTCTTTGGAAGGAATGATGCTAAAGCTGAAACTCCAGTACTTTGGCCACCTCATGTGAAGAGTTGATTCATTGGAAAAGACGCTGATGCTGGGAGGGATTGGGGGCAGGAGGAGAAGGGGACGACTGAGGATGGGATGGCTGGATGGCATCACAGACTCGATGGACATGAGTCTGAGTGAACTCCTGGAGATGGTGATGGACAGGGAGGCCTGGCATGCTACAATTCATGGGATCGCAAAGAGTCGGACATGACTGAGCGACTGAACTGAACTGAAGATAAGGATTTAAGAAGAAGAATGTGTGTAAAGTTCAATGTGGTTGAGAGAAAGAGGATAATGATTTATTTAGGTTTAACTTGGACCCTCTAAAGATTGAGGGACTTTGTGAGGCATTCAGTGTGAGATGTCACTAAGAGGTTTATGTATGACATTTTGAAGGGAGGCCTGTTTCACTGATTTTTTTTTTTGGGGGGGAGGGGTGGCAATTACCAGTTCACAAGTAGTAGCTAAAATCATGAGTATGTATTTAATCATCAAGGGAGCATAAAATAAGAACTTACTAAAAAGGACAGAATCCTTTATATTTATTTCTTTTTACAACCATTTCTTTCAGTAGCACTCTGGCAATACAATATCTGTTTCCCTTGCACTCTGGGCCTGTCACTGCTTCTTAGGGCAATTTCAGAGTGAGAATCATTGAGTTTTGTGACATGTATCAGCAATAGAAGTTTGAATCCAGATGTACAAAATTTAATCTTTCCTTTAAATTTCTAGGTTCTGATAACTGCACCTAAACTCTTCACTTGGTATCTTCAGGTATAGGATTAATAGTTGCTTCCTGAAATCATTACTTGTTAACTCGATGTTTCTTTTATTGTTTTATTTTTCAACCTCTGTGTGTCCAACTTTCTCTGTTTTTTAATTAAAAAATGTCTTTATTTCAGGTTGTCATTTTTTAGTTGTTAAGTCATGTCCAACTCTTTGCAACCCCATGGACTATAGCCTTCTAAGCTCCTCTGTCCTGAGTTTTCCAGGCAAGAATACTTGAGTGGGTTGCCATTTCCTTCTCCAGGGCATCTTCCCAACAGAAGGATCCCAAACTGAGTCTCCTACAGTAGCAGACAGATTCTTTATCACTTAGCCACAAGTTTGAAAGTCATCACTCTGTCCTAACAACAAGTAAAAAGCTGAACAAACTTAGAGAGAGAGAGAGAGAGAGAAAATTCAACAACTCTTCTTATCCATAAGGGAAAGTCTTATAGTCTCAAGGAAAACTATTACTCACAAAATTGTAGAGATCCCTAGGCAAATATAGAGACTCACAACTTGCAGACTGTATAATGGAAAGGGACCAATTCTCCAAGAAAACACAACAATTTGTAATGAGTATTTACCTAAAAATCTTTAATGTGTATTTGCCTAATAGCAGAATATCAAAGTACATGAAGTAGAAGCTAATAGAAATGCAATAAGAAATAGATGAATCTATCATTGTAATCAGAGAATTCAATATCCCTTTATCAAAATGGGTGAATTCAGCAGGCAGAAAATCAGTAAGGACATAGTTAAGCTTAGCAGTGCTTCCCAGGTGGCACAGTGATAAAGAATCTGCCTGACAATGCAGGAGACGCAAGGGGCGTGAGTTCAATCCCTGGGTTGGGAAGATCCCCTGGAGTAGGAAATGGCAACCCACTCCAGTATTCTTGCCTGGAAAATCCCATGGACAGAGGAGCCTGATGAGTTAAAGTCCATAGGATCTCAAAGAGTCCAGAACAAACAACACCACCAATCTGCAGGTTATACTGAACATGTATACATTGCTTCATCTAACAACTGCAGAAAATGTGTATTTCTTTAATTAATGTTATGTGAAACATTCCCTAAGATGATCACATTCTGGGCCATAAAGTACACCTTTATTTATAAAGTTTAAAAATAGGCAACTTAATATCTGCTCTCAGATTATGATAGAATTAAAGTAAAAATGACAATACATGGTGGAAAAGCCAAAATACAAAACACTTGTAAATAAGACATACATAGTTCATAAAATAAATTTCAATAGAAATTTTGAAGTATGTGAATTGAGTGAAACTGAAAATGTGATTTGTCAAAAAATTTATGGGATGCATCAAAAGTAGTGCGTAGAGGAAAATTTATTGAATACGTGTGCCAAGAAGAGAGGTCTAAAATCAATAATCTAAGTTTCCAACATATGAAACTAGGGTAGATCAAATCCAAACAGCAAGAGGAAAAGTAATACAGATTAGAATAAAAATCAGTGAACACAAAACATAAAATCAATAAAGTTAATGATCTCAAAAGCTGGTCTTTTGAAAAGATCAATAAAATCAATAAGCCTCTAACCAGACTAGCTAAACAATTTAAAAAAACACGCAAATTACTAATATCAGAAATGAAAAAGAAACATCTCTACAGATCCCAGAAACATTAAAAAAAAGTATTAGAAGAATACTATGAACAACTCTATGACTACAAATTTGATATTTGGGTGAAATGTATCAATTCATTGAAAGATATATCTGGCAAAATTCACACAAGAAGTAGACAATCTTAATAGGCTCACATCTAGTAAAGAAATTGAATACACAGTAACTAACTTTCAAAAACAGAAAGCACCAGGCCAGAAGGGTTCACTAATAAACTCTACTAGATATTTAAGGAAGAAGTTGCACCAGATCTCTACAAAATTTCTTTCATAAATTGAAAGCAGAAGGAATACTCTAATTGATTCTATGAGACCAGCATTACACTAATACCAAAACCAGATAAAATTATTAGAAGAAAGAAAAATAACATACCAAGATCTCTAATGAACACAGATGCAAAAATCCTCAAAAAGTTAACAAATTGAATTATCAATGTATAAAAAGAATTATATACCAAGTGGGATTTATTTTAGGTATTCAAGGCTGATTCAAAGTTTGAGAATCAGCACTGGAATAGACCTGTTGAAGGACAGAAACTAAAGTAGTAGAAACAATTAAAGGTTGAAGGCAGGTGGAGAAAGAAACGACAGAGGATGAAATGGTTGGACGGCATCACCAACTCTACAGACACGAGTTTGAGCTAACTCTGGGAGATGGTGAAGGACAGGAAGCCTGGCATGCTGCAGTCCATGGGGTTAAAAACAGTCGGACACAACTTAGCTACTGAACAAAAACAAAGTAATTTGAAGCTTACATGACATCCAAGCATTTGGTCATTTTTATAGTAATTCATTTCCATTACATTTCACAAAATTAATCATAAGCTATAAACTGAAATTTTACAAAATCTTCACCCTTCGTCACACGGTGTTTGAAAATTACTGGATTAGATTTAGGATTTATGGTCATGAGGAATTCCAGGTGACTCCTGGTGGCTCAGTCAGTAAAGAGTCTGCCTGCAGTGTGGGAGACCCGGGTTCAGTCCCTGGGTTGGAAAGATCCCCTGGAGAAGGGAACGGCAACCCACTCCAGTATTCTTGCCTGGAGAATTCCATGTCAGAGGAGCCTGGTGGGCTACAGTCCATGGGGTCACAAAGAATTGGACACGACTGAGTGACTAACAGTTTCAGTTTCAAGGTGAACCAATATGTGGGTGGGGACTCGGATGTGAGCAGGAGAGGCCAGCATGGTGTATGTGACAATGAATAATAAATGATGGTCTTCAGAATCTGGGGAAGTCCAAGAGGGCAATTCAGGAACCAGATACCAGGCTCCCTCCTCCAATAATCCTTAAGTGATATCATAGCAGACTGTCATTTTCAGTATCTTTATATAGAAATGGAAAAAGTAAGTGGTAGTGTAGAACACCGATCTCCCACTTGTCTATCTGTACTACGTGGAAGATCTTCCCTAGAGTACCACTGCTCATCTATCTGATTCTCTACCCGGGAGAGAAGGAGCAATTTATTTTGAGACTTTAGGGAGGAGAAACTGGGGATGCCTCTTCATCTCTGTTTGAGAATCACTCTCCCTCAGTAAACATCCCTACACATCCCAGAAACATGAAAAGGAAAAAAAAAATACACAGTTATTTTGTGCTGTGATTTTGAAGGTATAGTCTCTCAAAAGGAGAAGACTGATTTAAACTGCCCCTAGTTGAACAGGTAAGTCTATCTTGTTAATGGATAAAGTGTATGAAGTCAACTCAGTTAACTGGCATAAAGTCATACTCTCTGGGATCATCAGTTTCACCAATAATAGAGGTGATTATTTGTATCATAAGTTGTCAGACTCTTGTATCTATCTTTTGATTAATCCTTAAAAAAATCTTTAAGCAGTTCATGGATCACAGGGTCTGGAAACTACTGCCTTAAAATGAGTCATAAATGTTTATGGCTCTTTTCAGGAGTTCACTTAGCTTTCTACTGATCAGTAAGATGTATCCAATTTCCATAATTTCATGCTTTCACAAATGGTTAGCCTTATATATTATAGTTTTCCCCCTCAATGAATTATCTGTCAAATAGAACTAATCAAATTCCAGCTTTGCAAAATTGTAACTTTGTGGCTAATAAATAGCACTGAGTCAGCAGGAAGAAAAAAAGTGCTCAGAAGTAAGAAAGTTATACTTTCCTGAATAAGAGCAATAAATTCCTGAATTTACATGGTCATTTCTTAGCAGGATGAAAACTAAAGCTACACCTTCATGATATCACTAAAGTATTTGCTTTGTAGCTGATGATAAATCTGCATTTTTCATCATTCATAGACTCAATGAATTGCTATACCTTTGTGAGTTGACATACTTTCCCCAATTTCTTTTTTAAAACTGTTTCATATTTGATCCAATTTTTCACAGTTGAATTACTGTATTTCTTTTTCTTAGGGTATAAGTAGGTTATTATTTTTTTTTTAAAGTAAAAAGTAAAAATGTTAGTCTTTCAATCGTACCAACTCTTTGAGACCCATGAACTGTAGCCCACCAGGCTTCTTGGTCCATGGGGATTCTCCAGGTGAGAATACTGAAGTGGGTAGCCATTCCCTTCTCCAGGAGATCTTTCCAACCCAAGGATTGAACCTGGGTCTCCTGCATTGGTTTCAGATTCTTTACCACCTGAGCCACTATTTCAATTTTTTGATGTTTTCTGATAGACATAGATGATTTTTGAATTTTATACACCATGTGTTTCTCTTAACTATCTAATGTGACCATGTACAGAGATAGTTGGTTCATTAGGAAAGTAAACTGTGAGAACTCAAGAAGCTGCTTCTTAAGTCTTCCAGCATTGTTTTTCACTAAACCAACCGTAAAGTAATGGAACTGTTTTGAATTTTTTTGTTTTTATATGATTGCTAGCAAAGAGAATATCCTCATAGAGATCTACCAATAATTAAGAGGCAGCCTTATCAATTCTGAATTAGAATTAGAATTAGCTACAATATAATATAAATGAAAAGACAAGTACCCTCTAAGACTCTATTACTTAATAGAGAGAAATGTGGCTTTATTTTATAGTAGTTTGATCTCATTACCCATTCTTTCAATTCTCACTGAGTACCTACTGTGTGAACTGCACAGCATCGTCTTTTTCTTGGAAAAACATAAGATAAGTTACAGACACAAGACAAGTAAAGATACAATTTAGATCTGATGCAATAAATATTAGAGAGGAATAAAACACTGTGAAGGCACAGAGAAGGCAGGATTTAATTTTCCTTGAGCTTACATAGTAAGGTGATATTTGATTTGGTTCTTGAAGAATGGATATGGATTTCTCAGAAGAATAATTTCTATAAGTGGATTTTTTTAAAGTAAGCATATTATTTCAAAAGTCATGTTGTGTTATAGAAGCCAGAAGTGTTTCCCATGTGACTTGAGATAAGGAGAGAGAGGTGTTTGAAGTTGGATGTGGAGAGAAAATTTGATGCCAGATGGGAATATCTTACATTGGAATTCATTCAAGTGTGGAGTCAAAGAAATGTTAATGCTGGAACATAATGTAGCCATACTTTTCTTTTAAAGATAGTTTTGTCAGCACCGAAGATGATGGAGGAAAATAGATATGAGCATATTGTTGGGAATTCTGATAGAAAATTTTTACAAGTGTCCAAATAAGAGATGATAATATATTGACATAAATATGGTCAGTTGGTTGAAAGCAATGGATTTGTCTTCAAGAATACATTGATAATTGTATAAATATGAGATCTTAGGAAGAAAAGTAGAGATATTGAGAAGTCTGAAAATAATTTCTTGCCAAGCCTAGAAAACGTTTAGTTTTGAAAAGAGAACACCAAAGACATTCTTTTCAGATAACATAGAAGTACACAATATTTGTTACCATCATGATGCAAATAATAAAACAATTCAGATCTATAATCAGAGAGTCTACTTTATAGTCTTACACAAACAGTTTAAGAATACATGTGTGCCTTCAAAATGGTTTTCTGCTTAGCTGGGAAGCAATCTGAGCATTATGTGTCCCACAAAAAGAAAGGATGATAAATTTGAAACACAGGCAGAGTACACAGGTAGCTGAGTGATTATAAACATAAAGAATAGCACAGAAATGTAATGTATCTGGCATGAGAACCTTTTCTTGACAGTAAATAAAGAGAAGTCAGTATCATTCAGGATATTGTAAAACAAACAAAAATTCCTCAGTAGTATAGATGATAAACATTAAATTTAAAATGGACTTTGAACAGTTGCTAATATATACAATTTACAACAGACTAGCCAGGTGTGAAACAAAGACATAATATTCTATCATAAATTATATTTGGATTCAAGAAACATGATAGCAGAAATGTGCAAAACAAAAGAAAAAAAAGAGAATGGACACATAGACCATTCCTTGGTTGTTTCTAGCTAAGGATTTCAACAATCCACATGAGAAAGAGTCAGAAAATTGAATGCTGACAATACAGGTGAAAATGTGAGGAATGAGAACTGTATACTCTCCATGAGTGCGTTAATTGGCTTTAATGTGTTGATTATGGAGTATGGAATTATGTTGTAATTTTTTTTTAAGTAGCACATGCCAGGAACTGAATTGTATTTCTTGAAATTTTATGTATTGAAATCCTAATCCTTAGTCCTTCCAAATGTGACTGTGTTTTGCAGTAGGATGATTAAAGTGGTGGTTAAGGTTAAACCAGATCATATGAGTGCTGTGCTAAGTCACCTCTATTGTGTCTGATTCTTTGCAACGCTATGGACTGTAGCCCACCAAGCTCCTCTGTCCGTGGGATTCTCCAGGCAAGAACACTGGAGTGGGTTGCCATGCTCTTCTCCAGGGGATCTTCCTTACCCGGGGATTGAACCCACGTCTCCTATGTCTCCTGCTTCCATGCTGAGACTGGGAGTGAGCAAGTCTATGTACCTGTTCTTTAAGAATGGAGTCTCAGTTTCCTACAAGTCTTTAATTCCCTCTTCTAAGCCCCACTGGTTTTCCTGCCAGAGTGAGGAGAGAAAGAGGGAGAAACAGAAATTTCCTTCTTTAGTTCATGTAATCTTGTTTCTTTTTATACAGATTCACCTTCTATCGGTCAAAAGAAAGACTCAGGAAGGCCTGAAGTCCTTCTTCTCCTAGGAAATGAGTGCCATTTAATACTAGAACATAACTTGTTTGCCTCATTAGATAAATTCCCTAGATCAGTTTATTGATCTATTTTTTATATATATAATTAGTATTGAAAACACAGTCTTTCCTAAAGGCCACTACTGGGCTGACTGGGCATTGCTTTTATTTATTTATTTTTTAATGCGATAAGGAGGAAACTCAAAGATTTAAGACTTTATTGCTTCTGTAGGAGCATTCATTTACTTCCAGCAACAGATGGTTTTCTAATCCACTTCATTTAAAGTGTGGATAATTACACTGGAGGGCTTCCCCGGTGGCTCAGGGATAAAGAACCTGCCTGCCAATGTCGGAAATGCGGGTTCGATCCATTGGTTGGAATGGCAACCCACTCCAGTGTTCTGCCTGGGAAATCCCATGGACAGAGGAGCCGGCTACAGTCTATGGGGTCACAAAAGAGTTGGATACAACTTAGCCACTAAACAGCAACAACCAATTACACTGGAAATATCAAGGGAAGATAAAGTTATATCTTTATCTTTTTTTTCCTTTTTAATAAAGAAAAAGGCAAATATCTTAATCTTTAAAATAGTACTAGTGATGAAACATATACCAACCATATGATTCATATATAATATA
>SJYQ01003521.1:393246-404738 GCA_006410935.1 Redunca redunca
ACTGGTAGTTGAGACATGTAGGAAATGCTTTTGTATATAAACTGATTATTTGTGAATTAGGTGATTTCAAAATCTTGCCCTTACTGTGGTGAAAGTAGAATCAAATGATATTTGAAAATAGGGAATCATTAATCCAAAAAGTACTTTGAAATCTCTGCTATGAGCCAAGGTCCCCTTTAGTCATTGGAGATAAATCACTAAAACAAAACAGACCAAAAATCCTTCTCCCTTAAAGGAGGACATGCTCTTGGGATATATTGTAGAGTGGATTTCCTCAGAAGCACACTCTGAGTAAAGTAGTTTACTTGAGAGATCATTTCAGGAGGTACTTGTAGGAGAATGGGGGAGTGAGGCATGGGATATGTGGAAGCCTGGTGTGGAGTAGGCTACTATCAAAGGCAACTGAGGTGGGTTTCAAGGGGGATTTCTGGGAGATGTTATAGAATGTTAATGTGTGTTATCCTACCCACAGATGCTGGAGTATTTATTCTTGTCTGGAAAACTCCATGGACAGAAGAGCCTGGTGGATACAGTCCATGGGGTCCCAAAAGAGTTGGATATTACGGAGAGACTGAGCACATGCAGACACATACATACACACGCTACCAAGTCTCACAGCAGCAGGCCTTGTGGGGTTGAAAGAAAATCTTCAGGAGAGAGCTGCAGGTGCTTTCAGTAAGATGCTGTAGGCTTAGACAGGAATGAGAAGAGCTGAGAACCTGGGCAAGGCTTCTACACTATCTGTTATCAGTTCAGTTCAGTCGCTCAGTCGTGTCCCACTCTTTGTGACCCCATGAATCGGAGCACGCCAGGCCTCCCTGACCACCGTCAACTCCCAGAGTTCACTCAAACTCACGTCCATCGAGTTGGTGATGCCATCCAGCCATCTCATCCTCTGTCATCCCCTTTTCCTCCTGCCCCCAATCCCTCCCAGCATCAGAGTCTGTTCCAATGAGTCAACTCTTCGCATGAGGTGGCCAAAGTACTGGAGTTTCAGCCTTAGCATTGTTCCTTCCAAAGAAATCCCAGGGCTGATCTCCTTAAGAATGGACTGGTTGGATCTCCATGCAGTCCAAGGGACTCGCAAGAGTCTTCTCCAACACCACAGTTCAAAAGCATCAATTCTTTGGCGCTCAGCTTTCTTCAGAGTCCAACTCTCACATCCATACATGACCACTGGAAAAACCATAGCCTTGACTAGATGGACCTTTGTTGGCAAAGTAATATCTCTGCTTTTGAATATGCTATCTATGTTGGTCATAACTTTCCTTCCAAGGAGTAAGCGTCTTTTAATTCCATGGCTGCAGTCACCACCATCTGCAGTGATTTTGGAGCCCAGAAAAATAAAGTCTGACACTGTTTCCACTGTTTCCCCATCTATTTCCCATGAAGTGATGGGACCAGATGCCATGATCTTCATTTTCTGAATGTTGAGCTTTAAGCCAACTTGTTCACTCTGTTCTTTCACCTTCATCAAGAGGCTTTTTAGTTCCTCTTCACTTTCTGCCATAAGGGTGGTGTCATTTGCATATGAGGTTATTGATATTTCTCCCGGCAATCTTGATTCCAGCTGTGTTTCTTCCAGCCCAGCGTTTCTCATGATGTACTCTGCATAGAAGTTAAATAAGCAGGGTGACAATATATAGCCTTGATGTACTCCTTTCCCTATTTGGAACCAGTCTGTTGTTCCATGTCCTAGTGGGATACAAACAAAAATAAAAGCATACTGTTTGGTACATTTGTATTGTGATAAGGATAAGGGCTATATAAAGCACGGCATAGCAATGGGGATGTATGTATGGAGAAGGGTAGACATATAAAAGGGTAGCAAAGGGGACCTTAGTGTGAAGGCGGTATTTGGTCATACCTGACGGAGGTAAGCAAGCAGGACTTCTAGTTATGTGGCTTACCTGTGAGTTATGTGACACCAATGGGTAAAGACTCTAATATCAAGGTCTTGAGGTTAATTTTGGACACTGTATGTTGGACTAACATTCAGGTGTTGGACATGCTGCCTTGATGACTCTGCTGTATATCCAATTTGGAATCAGTTTCCTAGCTAGGAGATAGGACATGACATAAGTAAAAATTCATAACTATTGTGTGGCAGTTATGAACTGAGTCAGAAGGCTAGAGAGACTTATCAGGTATGCCTTCAACAATGTAAAGCTTTATAACATAAAAGATCTACAACATAAATGAATGGGACAAAAACTCCTGAAGGGCTCTGGTCCAAGCTGATCTGATTCACACTGATACCAAATCACCATGACTGTGGTGTTGAGGAAAATTAAAAGAAGAAATTGTATGAAAGGGGAGCCTAATTTAGATAATTAAATAATACAAGAGAAAGATAACAGTGACAAGGGTCAGAGAAAAATCAGGAAAGGTGATAAAGAGTAATTATATTCTGGATATATTCTGAAAATGCAGTTTTGCATTTTCTGATGAACTGAATATAAATTGTGAAATTAAGACATGAGTAATAGAGGCAAGTGTTAGTCTGAAGAATTTGACTTGAGAAACCAGAAAGATGACTTGTGGAAACTAGGAAGGTGTTAGGGTGGAAAACAGATACAAAAAAAGTGGCTTTAGTAGCTTGGGTATGGGATCAGAGCAAAAAAAATAAAAAAATTTGGATGTGCAGAAGGTCTAAATAGGCATTTCTCCAAGGAAGACTTAAGGATGGCCAAAAGGTACATGAAAAGATGTTCAACATCACTATTAGAGAAATGCAAATGAAAACTACAATGAGGTATCATCTCACACTTGTCAGAATGGCCATCATCAAAAACCTACAAATGATAAATGCTGGAGAGGATGTAGAGAAAACAGTACCATCCTACATTAATGGTGGGAATTTAAATTGGTACAACCACTATGGAGAGAGATATCTAGGTTCCTTAAAAAACTAAAAATAGAGCTACCATATGATAAAGCAATCCCACTCCTGGGCATATATCCAGAGAAAATCATAATTTGAAAAGATACACACACCCCGATGTTCTTTGTGTGTGTGTTAGTCGCTCAGTTGTGTTCGACTCTTTGAGACCCCACAGACTGTGGCCCACCAGGCTTCTCTGTCTATGGGATTCTCCAGGCAAGAATACTGGAGTGGATTGCCATTCCCTTCTCCAGAGGACCTTCCCAATCTAGGTATCAAATGTCGGTCTCCTGTGTCACAGGCAGGTTCTTTACCGTTTGAGCTACAGGGAAGTCCTTTTGTAGCACTGTTTACATAGGCAAGACATGGAAGCAACCTAAATGTTCAGGGACAGATGAACAGACGAAGAATGGATATACACAATGGAATATTACTCAGCCATAGAAAGGATGAAATAATGCCATTGGCAGCAACATGGATGGACCGAGAGATGATCATACTATGTCAGAGAGAAAAACAAATGTCATATGATATCACTTATATGTGGAATATAAAAAAATGGTACAGTCAAACTTATATACAAAACAGAAAGAGACTCACAGATGTAGGCAACAAAACTACGGTTAGCAAAGGGGAAAGGAAGGAAGGATAAATTTGGAATGTTGGATTAACAGATCCACACTATCACATATAAAATAGATAAAAAACAAAGACCTATTGCATAGAACAGGGAATTATATACAATCTTTTAATAATTTATAAGGGATAAGAATCTGAAAAAATAGGTATATATATGTACATATAATTGAATCACTGCTGCACACCTGAAACTAACATAGCATTGTAAGTCAACTGTACTTTAATTGCAAAATAGTTGTTCTGCAATTGTTAATCTGCATGTCAACATGTTAATTTGGCATACCAGTTAAAATTCAAGTAGATTCCTTGGTTGCACGTACAAATATAGTCAATGGGGAGAGAGCTGCAGTGGGAATCATCAGTATAGCTATGATGTTTAAAGTAGCAAGACCAGATAAGATCACCGAGGGAACATATGCAAATAGAGAATAAATCCCATTTAAGGTTTGAGTCTTAGGAACACAATGCTTTCAGGTTGGAGAGACTGGGAGAAGTTGGTGAGCAGACTGAGATGGAGGGCAGTGAGGCAGGAGAAAAAACAGGATGTTGAGTGGTTTGGAAGCAAAGTGAAGAAAATATTTCAAGAAAGTGAGGGGTACAACCAAATAAAAAGTTTCCAATAGGTTAGCAAGATTAAAGTATATAAAATTACTATTATTGTGGGCATAAGATGGGCTTCTCTGATGGCTCAGCAATAAAGAATCCACCTGCAATGCAAGAGGCACAGGTTTGATCCCTGCGTCAGGAAGATCCCCTGGAGGAGGGCACAGCAACTCACTCCAGTATTCTTGCCTGGAGAATCCCATGGACAGAGGGAGCTGGTGGGCTACAGTCAAGGGGTCAGAAAGAGCTGGACACAACTGAGCACAGCACAGCAAGTCTGTTAGTAGAAAACTGTACTAAACTGTACTAAAATGGCCAAATATCATGTTTCTTATGGTTCAGTCTAAATAAGATGAGCACAGAGAGCTAGCCATTAGAAAATAAGGAGCTTGGAAGAAAAATATGGAGCTTGATAAGTGTAGTTTTGTTGGAGGAATGGGAGCTAAAGATTTATTTAAATGAATTCAAGAGAGAATAAGAGGAAAGAATTGAAAAGAATGAAGAAAGACAAATAAAAAAAATATTTCCTCTAAGAGTACACGCTAAATTGGGTCTTGGACTGGGATGTACAAGTCACAAACTTGTTAAAGAATAAATGCTTGGATGTCCATGTGTTTTCCCCTGGCTTATTTTACCAAACACCAGACAGACTACTTTTACTGGATGCTAAGGCAGAAACAACAGAAATCAGGTGAGTTTTGAGAAGAGTTAAAATCATATAAAGATAAACCCCTTTCCACAAGGATTCCTTTCAGTGACATTATTTTGATGTCTATTACCATCAAACTTTAAATATGCTACTTGTTTCAAAAACTGTGGTACAGTGCAATTCATTAGCCCCTTCAAAAAAAAAAAGAGAGAGAGAGAACTTTTGAAGCCATGATATGTCTTAATGAAGCAGGTGATCTTCTCATATTCAGAATGTGTACCTTCTGAAGCACAAAAGACTGATGATCAATACAAATTGCCCAGATCCAAAACTGGGGTAATAAGCACAGTTTTCAAGATCTTGGGTGTCAGACCTAGCAGAGCCCCGCCTGCTCTAATAACCACCTGCAACTGAGCTTTGGTATTGCTATTGCTGTGCTTTCTCCATGATTTTTTTTTTTTTTCTCTCCTTTTTCGGTCTGTTCATTTGTGGATGTTGTTTTAATAGAAGCATATATTTAAAGAAGGACGAAGAAAGAAGAACGAGGGGTTTCTAGTCTTCAAGTATTTTATGTCAAATGAGAAAATCTGCTTTGAACAACTACAATGTCACATTCTGACACTGTAAAAACAATTCAGTCTGATACAAGAGGTTCTTAATTTTCTCTCTTCCTTTTTATTTGTAGTGTCAACAAATCAAAAGGTGATAGTATTCTAAACCAAATTTAAATATTTACAATTACTCATTATCTTTTCTTTTTACTGTATATTATCCCTTATAAATAATAACTAATAGGGATATGGCACTTTGATTTTGCTCAAAAGGAAAGCTTTCTTATGGCAATAAAAATATTCTTGAAGTGCAAATTAGAATTTAAAAAACCTAGTATTCTCTTGTCTACCCTATTGATAAGCAATAGAATCAAATAAATTTAATTGGGATCAAAGATTTTAGGACAGTCAGGGACCTTAGCGGTAGTCTAGATAAATGTTCTCACTCTACAGATTAGAAAAATGAGGCTTGAGAATCGTTAAGAGACTTGTCAAGACCAGGCAGAATATTGCTGGCCAGAGTGATCGGAAAACTCTGCTTGGCTGTTCACTAGCCCAGAGTCCCTTTCTTTATGAAATGCCGCCTTTCAGAGATATGAAGGTAAGAGGCAGCACCCCAGCATCTCTCTGACTAATAAGTAACACTTACAATACATTAGTGATATAAAGTAACCTAATTTGTTGTGCATTGCAAGTAGATAGAAACCTCCTGTGAACACCTGGGAAGGCGAATGGGTGAAAAAAAGCAATTATCCTAGTTGCTTCAAAAAAGAGAAGAAAGAATGAAATTGACCTTATTTATCTATTTAAAAGGTTAAGACAGAAACTGCTATAAGAAGCATCTTAGCGCCACCATTCAACCAAGAGCTAATGCTTGTATCGTTTTCGAAAAATGTAATCATTATTTGTTGTGGATGACTTTTGCCTCCTGTGACATTTCTCACACTGTAGTCAATAAATAAAAATTGTGCTGACAGAAAGCTTATGTTGTAAATCATGTAATTTACAAGACAGTAAAATATGTCATGATACTGCATCCAGTACTTAGCTAAGAGCCTCAGCAACACATAAATCTTACCATGCTTTGATGCAATCAGAGTCTTGTTTCATGCTACGCTTTTCAATTGTAGCTGAGCATTCATGATTGCTCTTGTAATAAATACCATTTTTCTCCTCCATTTCTCTCCTTGCTCAAAGAAGTGGTATCTGGAAAGTGCTAAAAATTTGAAACCTCCAGGAAATTGTCCTGAAACTGGAAACCAGAAGGAAATTGATCTGAATACACTACAAGCAATATTCAGAGCATTGTTTAAAACATATTCCTTTATAATAGCCACTAATTTTTTTTCACATGCAATAGCACTCATATCCAAGCTACTGAGCTCTGTACATAGAAGTTGACCTGTAGTGCAGTATCATCATAAGTTACAGTACAAGGAGGTTTGCACTTTTTATGAGAGAAGGAGTTTACCTTAACAGCATGTTCAGGATCATTGTTGAATATCACAGTTGCCGTTAATAACTTGCTAAGTGTCTGGGATGGAAAATTTCTGCTGAAATCTTGATCCCTTAAAAAATCATCTAGAGATGATCTTTAGGAAAATTACTGTTTCATCTGTTACTTCCTACTCTACTGTACTGAGCTTTGTGCATTGGTTATATTTTGTTTTTCCAACAAGTATCTTCAGGACTGCTCCTAAGAATAATGGTCTCCCATAGAGATGCTGAAACTGTTGTTTGCAGTTTGAAATATTCTCACATAAATACAGAGAAAGATGACAAACATAAGTCCTTTAGAAATGTAACACATCACCCTCATTTTATTTGATTCTGAAGTTCAATTGTTAAGCTCTTGTGTAACTTTCACTTTAGAATTTTATATTTTACAGTCAACTGAACTCATAGGCTTGTTCTTTCTGTATTATCTTCAGGTTGCCTTTCTCCAGATGCAATTTTCTGCTCAGTCTTTTACGCAGCACACCATAATCATGCCTTTTGCTCTTTTATGTGGTTTTTCTTTGCATCTGCAATCTGCTGCCTGTGCTGCCTCTCTTTACAACACCTAAGGGTGCATATGACTTTGAGCAATAACTTCCAATGAACTTCCATCCTTAGATACTATATGAATGAAAGGAACTATACTGAGAACAGGAAGGAAATCATATACCTACCTCAGGTATAAAAGACAGGCATGTTTTATATACCCATTTCCACATCCCTATAGTCATTTCTACATTCTCAAATTCACAATGCATGAGCTAAACACAGGTCGTGAAAATCAGTGCTTTCCCTCTAGTCCTCTATGCTTTTGACTGAAATAAAAATTTAAAAAGTGACTCTAAATAGCTTTTGTTTTCTGACTCTACCTAAGATATCAGTCATATTTAGTAGTGTGTAGGATGACAGTATTTTAAAAATTAGTCTCAAAGTAATTTCAGGGTTTTTCTATGCAATATTTTTCACAGTTTTAAGTCTAAAACTTATACAACTTTACAGAATAAAGTGCAGAGGAAAAATAAAAATATCATGTGTCATTTCAAATCATTTTCACTGTTGCTTTATATACATTTAATAAAATTGTAAGAATATTGTCCACATGGTTTTGTTTTCCATTACAGTATATCATAAGTTCTTTCCTATGTTATAAAATAGTCTTCCATAATTTTCAGGATGTTTTCAATTTTTTACTGCTGTACAGAATGTTATGTTAACAGTTTTGTGCTTCAAGAATATTCTATGCTTACGTATCTGTTTAGAACAATTTCCTCAAGTCTGGTGGCAAATTATAAAGCTAAACTGTTTTTGTCATCAAATCTGTCCATTTCTCCTTTGTAATTGTGCCCTTACTTTTATTGCATTCTGATAAAGAAATACAAAGACATGGAGAAAATATAAAATGGTTAATATCTACCAAAAGCTCTCTTCTTGCAGAGAGTAATGTCATGTCCAATTCAACATCTTGTTAACTACTTGAACTAAGGGTATTGGGAATTCAAAAAACTATATTGAAATAATACCAGATGGTCACCAAGTACACTGTAATGTGAGAGGGTTCTATGAGTGGCAGAAGTTTGAGGGTCTTTGAACACCTAGATGAATAAGGACGTTAATTTTGAACCCAGAGTAATTGTTATGCAGCACAGAGAAATCCATGAATCTTGTTGCCAAATGGGGAAAGAGAAATCAAAGAGACCTAGGGTGCTATAAGAAAGAAGAAACTGCTTTTATTAGGACCATGGATAAACTGGCTGTCGTGAAGGTGTGAGAAGAAAAATTAAGAAAAAAAAGTAAGACGTGAAAAGTTGAAATGTGCCCAAGACAGAGACAGAAACACCTCTTAAGGGACTCATACGAATCTCAAGGAACAGAAAATATATACTCTGGGAGGTCATTAGCAGAGGACCTTTGGGCCAATTTAAGTCCTCCTAAGTCAGGAAAACTTCTGAGACGGAGTGGAATCCTAGCTACCTTGCTCGTGTTGGTTAGTCGCTAAGTCACATCTGGCTCTTTGTGACCCCATGGACTGTAGCATACCAGGCTTCCCTGTCCTTCACTGTCTCTAAGAATTTGCTCAAATTTGAGTTGATGACACTATCCAACCACTTAATTCTATATTGTCCCCTTATCCTCCTGCCCTCAATTTTTCCCAGCATCAGGGTCTTTTCCAATGGGTCAGCCCTTCACATCAGGTGACCAAAATATCGGAGCTTCAGCTTCAGCATCAGTCCTTCCAGTTAATATTCAGGGTTGATTTCTTTTAGGATTGATGAGTTTGACTTTCTTGCAGTTCAAGAGACTCTCAAGAGTCTTCTCCAGAACCACAATTCAAATGCATCATTTCTTCAGTGCTCAGTCTTTATGGTCCAACTATCATATCCATACATGACTACTGAAAAAACCATGGCTTTGACTATATGGACTTTTGTTGGCAAAGTGATGTCTCTGCTTTTTAATATGCTATCTAGGTTGGTCAGAACTTTCCTTTCAAGAAGCAAGCTTTTTTTTTTTTTTTTAATTTCCTGGTTGCAGCCTGTGAAAAATTCTTAAAGAGATGGGAATACCAGACCACCTGACCTGCCTCTTGAGAAGCCTATATGCGGGTCAGGAAGCAACAGTTAGAACTGGACATGGAACAACAGGCTGGTAACAAATAGGTAAATGAGCACATCAAGGCTGTACATTGTTACCCTGCTTATTTAACTTCTATTCAGAGTACATACTTTTTCACAGCTTGTTGTGATCCACACAGTCAAAGAATTTAGTGTAGTCAATGAAGCAGATATAAATGTTTTTTGTTTTTTTTTTTTTTTTTTCTGGAATTCTCTTATTTTTTCTATGATCCAACAAATGTTGACAATTTGATATCTGTTTCCTCTGCTTTTTCTAAACCTAGCTTATACATATGGAAATTCTTGGTTCACATACTGCTGAAGCCTAGCTTAAAGGATTTTGAGGATAAACTTACTAAAATGCAAAATTGGTGACAACCTAAAAGAAGCAGAAGAGATTAAGAAGAGGTGACAAGAATACACAGAACGATACAAAAAAAAAGAAAAAATGTCTTAATGACCCAGATAATCAGAATGGTGTGGTCATTCACCTAGAGCCAGACATCCTGGAGGGTGAAGTCAAGTGGGCCTTAGGAAGCATTATTACAAACAAGGCTAGTGGAAATGGTGGAATTTCGGGTGGCCTATTTTAAAACCCTAAAAGGTGATGCTACTAAAATGCTGCACTCAATATGTCAGCAAATTTGGGAAATCCGCTGTGGCCACAGGACTGCAAATTTCAGTTTTCATTCCAGTCCCAAGGAAGGGTAATGCCAGAGACTATTCAAACTACCTTTATAACATAAGAAACTAGAAAAATAAGAGCCAAATAAACCAAGAATTAGTAGAAGAAAGAAATAATAAAGTGGAGAAAAAGAAAAAAATAGAGAAAATAAATGGAAACAAAAGCTGGTTTATTGAGATCAACAACCTTGGCAAGTACTTAGATAGATCAGGCTAAAAAGATAAGGTGAAAATAACTAAAATAAAAAATCATACTGATGACATCACTAATGCTATTAAAGAGATAAAAGGATTATAAGAGACTACTGTGAGCAGTTTTTGCCAGACAAATTAATTTACCGAGAAGCAGATTCCTTGAAGCACACAAATCACATAAACAAACTCAAGAAGAAATATGACATTTCATATGACCTATACAGAAGAAACATTTAAGGAGTAGTTAAGGATCTCCCAACAAAGAAAAGACCTGGAACAGATTATCACTGGCGAATTCCATTAACATTTAAGGAATTAATAGCAAACCTTCTCAGGCTTTTCAAAAATAATTCAGGGGGAGCAAACATTTCCTATCTCATTCTATGAATCTATCATTACTATGATATCAAAGCCAGGTAATGACATCACAAAAAAATAAAATCATATTCTAATAGCCCATAGATACAAAAAGTATAAACAGAATTTAGCAAATTTAATCTAGCAGCATATAAGACTATTCACTATGTCCACTTGAGATTTATTCAAAGAATGCAAGAGTGGATCACCATAAGAAAATCAAGGTAAAACAGCAAAATAATGGAATGATGAAAAACATCATGATAAAAGTAGGAAGTCAAGAAACACCTGGAGTAACAGGCAAATTTGGCCTTGGAATGCTAAATGAAGCAGGGCAAAGACTAATAGAGTTTTGCCAAGACAATGCACTGGTCATAGCAAACACCCTCTTCCAACAACACAAGAGAAGACTCTACACATGGACATCACCAGATGGTCAACACCGAAATCAGATTGATTATATTCTTTGCAGTCAAAGATGGAGAAACTATACAGTCAGCAAAATCAAGACCGGGAGCTGACTGTGGCTCAGATCATGAACTCCTTATTGCCACATTCAGACTTAAATTGAAGAAAGTAGGGAAAACCGCTAGACCATTCATGTATGACCTCAATCAAATCCCTTATGATTATACAGTGGAAGTGAGAAATAGATTTAAGGGTCTAGATCTGATAGACAGAGTGCCTGATGAACTATGGAATGAGGTTCATGACATTGTACAGGAGACAGGGATCCAGACCATCCCCATGGAAAAGAAATGCAAAAAAGCAAAATGGCTGTCTGGAGAGGCCTTGCAAATAGCTGTGAAAAGAAGAGAGGG
>SJYQ01003521.1:405809-429802 GCA_006410935.1 Redunca redunca
GGGCTCCAAAATCACTGCAGATGGTGACTGCAGCCATACAATTAAAAGACGCTTACTCCTTGGAAGAAAAGTTATGACCAACCTAGATAGTATATTCAAAAGCAGAGACATTACCTTGCCGACTAAGGCCCGTCTAGTCAAGGCTATGGTTTTTCCTGTGGTCATGTATGGATGTGAGAGTTGGACTGTGAAGAAGGCTGAGTGCCAAAGAATTGATGCGTTTGAACTGCGGTGTTGGAGAAGACTCTTGAGAGTCCCTTGGACTGCAAGGAGATACAACCAGTCCATTCTGAAGGAGATCAGCCCTGGGATTTCTTTGGAAGGAATGATGCTGAAGCTGAAACTCCAGTACTTTGGCCACCTCATGTGAAGAGTTGATTCATTGGAAAAGACTCTGATGCTGGGAGGGATTGGGGCAGGAGGAGAAGGGGACGGCCCAGGATGAGATGGCTGGATTGCATCACGGACACAATGCAGATGAGTCTGAGTGAACTCCGGGAGATGGTGATGGACAGGGAGGCCTGGCGTGCTGCGATTCATGGGGTCTCAAAGAGTCGGACACGACTGAGCGACTGCACTGAACTGAACTGAAATTTGATTTAGGAAAAAATTAGAAAAAGCTCAATACTTTTTATGACAAAACCTCTGAAACAACTAAAAAGAGTGAAAATTTTACCTTTTGCCCTATAAGGTAAAGTGAAAGTCAAAGTGTTCATTGCTCATGTCTGACTTTTTGCAACCCTTTGGGCTGTAGCCCTCCAGGCTCCTCTGTCCTTGAAATTCTCCAGGCAAGAATACTGGAGTGGGTAGCCATTCCCTTCTCAATCCTGGGATCAGACCTGGGTCTCCTGCATTGCAGGAGGATTCATTACCTTCTGAGCCACTAAGTCTGCCATATAATCTAACCAATATAGGAAAAAAAAAAAATCCAGGACACATTTCTAATTAAAAAAAAAAAAAAGGAATCCCAAAGCACTTTTTATGTTATATCACTCTTAGTATGGGAAAGGGTGAAATATAAAGCACATGTGGCAGGTATTAGTATTTGTTTATACTGGAATAAAGAAACATTGGAAGAATACAAAAAATAAATACAAAAATGTACTTCCTTCATAAAGAGCAAGGGGGAGATTGAGTGGAAGTAAAACAAAAGAGGGAGTAGCCTTCTTCACTATGTCTTATTTTACATACTTTTTGAATAATCTAAAATATTAACTATTCAAAAACTTTAAATGAAAATTAAATGTATTTTTTTTTACCATATTAAATATATATACTTGATTTGGTTTGAGGCTCTCATATTATATAAACCTACGTGTGCCAGTGTTTTAATATCTCTGATGATTAAACCATTCCCTAGTATTTGATTCTGCACATGAGTCAACCAGCTCAAACCTTGCCTCTTATTTTGGTGCAATGAAGAATTCCTCTTGAGTCTTCTCTAAGGGTCATATAAATTCAGAAGCTTGCAAATCCCAAGAAACTCACAAATATGAAAGCAAGAAACAACTCAATTAACTCATTTTACAATAAATACATGTTCAAAAGAGGCAGCTATTTTGCCTAGTGGCAGGAATGGATTGATCCCAAGAGACTCATTAGTTGAGTGACAAGAATTTCCCAGTTGGAGTAAGGCAAGCCAGAACAGTAGTAGAGCAGTGCATCCAGGTGTGGAGAGCCCCCCTTGAGCTCAGAGAAGGCAGAGACAGTCCTCTCTGCTTGGGAAACAAAGCACGTGTTCACGTCGGCCTCTGCACAGTATGGAAGGAGAGATACAGGACTGATTGATGGAGCCTGATCTGGAAGATTTTTCATGGTGTGTGTGCACGTGTTCAGTGACTTCAGTCCTGTCTGACTCTTTGTGGCCCCATGGACTGTAGCCTGTCAGGCTCCTCTGTCTGTGGGATTCTCTCATGGCAACTGGAGCGGGTTGCCATGCTCTCCTCTAGAGGATCCTCCCTCTCAGGGATTGAACCCAAGTCTCTTATACCTCCTACACTGGCAGGTAGGTTCTTTACCCTTAGTGCTACCGGGAAGACCAAGAGTTTTCATACCCTGCAGATGTTTCATAATAATATTAAAAAACAAAAAGACAAAACAAGCAAGTTACCCAGAATTTCAGTTTACACTGAGAAGCAGCATGCTGCATTTGAATCTGAGAACCAGTTGTGTCCCTAAGGAAACTACGCATGCTCTCACTCTAGAGCTTTGATCCTTAGTCTCTGCTGTTGTTCAGTTGCTCAGTTGTGTCTGACTCTTCACAACCCCATGGACTGCAGCATGCCAGGCTTCCCAGTCCTTCACCATCTCCCATGTCCTTCACCATCTCCACCATGGTACTGTGTAGGACTGGCATATCTTTATTCTATGCCTGCCCTTCTCTTCATCTCTATCTCATTATTTTTCACTACGTCCAGTTACAAAGGGCTGGAATAAAATGTTGCCTTCTCTGTGAACCCTTTTCTGACTTCCCATGCAGTTAACATCTCTTTGGTTCTCACAGTATTCTATACAGTTCTCTACTTTCTGACGTATCATGTTGAATCATAATCCACTTACTGCCTTTCTTCCTAAAGTTTCAAGGTCTTGAGAGAGAGGCTTAGATTTTAATCACCTCTGTTTTGGTGCCTAGCATGGCCTCTGACATTTGGGAGATGCTCTATAAGTTTTAGTTAAAAAATAATGAATTAATATCCTCAATTAGTTGATTCATTTTTCAAGACAATTAGTCAGGGACTGCTCAGTCAACCTGCACATAATATGAATAGAGAACTAATGTTGTTACCTTCTTGGGCTTCCCTGGTGGCTCAATTGGTAAAGAATCCACTTGCAATGCAGGAGACCAGGGTTCAGTCACTGGGTTGGGAAGATCCTCTGAGAAGGAAATAATAACCCACTCCAGTATTCTTTCCTGGTAAATCCCAGGGACAGAGGAACCGGGAAGGCTACAATCCATGGAGTCACAACAGTTGGACTCGACTTAATGACTAAACCACCACCACTGTTATCACTAACACAAGCCATTGACTATTTCCCTTTCATTTAACTTCCTCTGCAACTGCTACAATCTTCTGTAGTCTAGATATATGCCAACTCTTTCTGCATACCATTTGTTTATATGTATTCAATAAAATATTATTTTCCAGGATTCATTTCCTGGGCATGATTCATAATATAAGCACTGCTTGGTCTGCAACTTCTAAAACAAATGGTTTAGGATATAGGCAAACTTTTTGCGTCAAGTTTCCAACTGAAGCAAGTGTGGTGAGCTCACTAAAAGCTAGCACAGCTAAGACAGACTGCTTCAGTGCAGAAGTGGGCTGAGAAGAGGCACTAGCCAGCCAAGTTTATGCAGCAACACCGAAGATCAGCAAACTTACACCTAGAGAGCAGACTGACTTTGTGTGAGCAGCTGTCCTGGCCAAGGATATTTTGTGACTTTCTCTTCTAGTCATCACTGCCTTAGGGCTTCCGCTTTTTGAGAGCCGTTACTGCTTCCAGTGTTTGTCACTTCTGAAGATTTTGTATACCAGAAAAAAATTTGAGTTATAATTATTTTCTTAGAGTTGACAGCCCACATGATAATTTGCAGTTGATATGGCTAGATATAGGAGATACAAAGGACAGAAAGCTAGAGGGTTTTGGAAGTGAGCCTGAACTGTTTGCCAGTTGAGGGTAAGTGTTAGAATATGATGAAAGGATTTTAAGCAGGGAGTGATGATGTCATCAGGTTTGTGCTTTAGAAAATTGATCTGAAAGCTTACACAGGCAGTATCAAGTGGCATAGAAATTAGAGGCAGAACATCGGCTTGCAGACTGTGAAACCAGTCCAGATGAGAGGCAAAGAAAAGTTCAGTTAGGACTATGGAAGGTAGACTGATATATTTGATGGCCCACTGGAACTTCTCCCTGATATCTGTAAAGTAAACCATAATCTTAAATCTGTCCTTAAATAACAAAGAAAACAATGAGTTTGATTTTATCCTCTTCCAACACTAAGTAATTGTCCAGCCGTGGATATATTTTATGACTTTGTAAGTTGTAGTTTTCTCATCTCAGCAAATGAAACAGTTGCATCTCCAAAGCTTCTATTTTTGGTTATGTCCCCATCGTACTTCAGATATCTGAAGTTGGCAGATATCATAAGAACTCTTAGTTTGACTATAATGGAAATAGAGGAACATTTGTATTTAAATTTCCCATTCTAATTGTTCTTATCAGATAATTTCTAGATTTGGATACTTTTTTACTTAATTCTAGTAAAATCAATGTTTCCTGGTTTGAGGATATTGGAAAATGTTCATTATAAGAAATGTTGAAGTGGGGCTTGAAATTTTGGAAAACATCCCAGTATGAAGATGTCAAAAAATCATTCCTGTGACTGAAGTGCATGAGACTGGCTAGTGTCAATGCAACGGCAGAAAAGATCGACCAGCTGATACATTTCTTATCTGATTTCAATGACTTTGACTTGAAAGCCCCAAGTTTTCCTTTGACTCTGCTTGAATGCAACTCAAGTGGGCTGAGAGGTTTTGCAATATAAAGGCAAGTACCCAATAAGTTGAGGTGCATTTAAGAAGCACTTAGCCTAAGCTATTTTTGATTGAGTGCAATAGCTCGAAGATGAGATTTCACAAGTCAATTTCTCTTTGCCACTATCTAGTGAAGTAATATATACTTCTATTTTCTCAACTTGGAGAAGGAAATGGCAACCCACTCCAGTATTCTTGCCTGGAAAATCCCATGGACAGAGGAGCCTGGTGGGCTAGAGTCTATGGGGTCGGACATGACTTAGCAACTAAACAACAGGTGGATGGGGCAAATGAATGAGCCCTTTCCAGCTGAGAACATGGGGCCTAGGTAGATGGAGTGACATGCAGCTCATATGGCTTGGCAGTGGAGGGACCAGGGTGGAACCACAGATTTCAAATCTATTTCACTCCAGACCATTACGGATTTTCCCCTGAGGTTGGGCCTACAGGTCCCCTTTCCTGGAGAATGGATACCTACAGGAAATTTAATTTCTGTTAGCAAAGAAGAAGGGGACAGATGGTGATGAGCTGGTAGCAGACAGATGTCCATCACACATTCAGCCATCCCTGTACTGAGAGGCCGGTTGTTTTCAGTTTCTCGGTCAGGCACACAACACTGCAATCAGTAGCCTTGTATGCATGCTATTAATACTTAGCTTTCATTTCTGAAGCTTAGATTTCCCAGAGTGGGAATGCTGGTACAAAGGGCTTGTGCATTTTAACATTTTAAGCTTTAATTTGTACTGCCTATTTCTTGCCAAAAAGGTCATGGCGTCCCCCTTCCCCATCTCCCCACACCCTCTGCAGCTTCCAGCCTATTTTCTTTCCACTGTTCTCTGCCATAACCCCTTTGGGAAGCATTTGCTGATTGCTAAACATGCTTAGACTAGCCCAGTGAGTCAGGATTAGTCCATTGCCTTCAGACACTGGACTCCTAGAAGACATCTGTTCTTAAAAGACAAATGAAACTACTCTCGGACTAACAAGTTTCACCAAAGCTGCAACCACCAGGATCTCTGGAACTTGGGTTTTGATTCTTGATATGCTTCATGGGTGGTTCCTTCTCTTGGTTGCCTGGCACACACACTCTAATGTGCCTTATCCTGACTCTGTGCAGTAAGTGATCCTCAGCCACTTCTGAAAACATTTCCTTTATTTCTTGTGTTCACTCTTAACTGTCATAGAATGTTTTTATTTTCTTTTTGTTTTGTGTTTGGTTTTTACCTTTGAACAATTCAAAGGTAAACTGTGTCACACTGGTTACCTGTCTGGTTGAGAACAGCTGCTTTGTAAGTTACTATTTACAAAGCAAATAGTAGTTGCTTTAATGTTGGAGGAATTCAGCTTGAGAGAGAAGGTAGAAGTTTAGACATGAATCCGATTCAAAGCTTTTCTTGCAGTAGTCAAGGGTCTTTCTCAGTGTGATGATGCAGCCTCTGCAGGTCATTGTGCCATTCTTCCACACAACAGGGACAATGATGACTGCCTGGTAAACCACAAGTCAGTCAAGATCTCAACAGTTCTCAGGTATCCTTTGCCTCAGCACCAAAGTCTGCATTTGTATGCTTATTAACTGAAGTTTTTCTTTTATTTTTTTTTTTTTCAATCACTGGCTATCTTGTTCCAGGGATCAGTTTTTAGATACAGAAAATGTAGCATTTCCTGGATCACATAAAGAATCTGAGATTCAGAAGTCTCTGATAATATTTGCAATGTTGTTTATTCCAGCCATCAATTTTGTTTATAAATGGGTGTAAGTGCATCAACCCTTGGAAATCTATATCTGAATCAACATTACAATGTCATCAACATTTTACAGTCTAATAAGCCAAGTATAATAGAAATAGTTTTTTCCAAATATGCATGCTTATGTCTTTCATTCAAATTTCCTTCTTTTTAGCTATTCCACTTTTGGAGCTTACTTCATGAACTTGGGTGTCTTAAATGTTATACACAAATTAGGTTTTTATAATTTAAATAGTTTCAATATATCCTTAGGGGTTTCCCTGGTGGCTCAGAGGTAAAGAATCAGTCTGCCAAGGCAAGGGAGGCAGGTTTTGTCCTGGAGCCAGAAAGATCCCCTGGAAGAGGAAATGGCAACCCACTCCAATATTCTAGCTTGAGAAATCTCATAGACAGAAAAGCCTGGCAAGCTATAGTCCATGCAGTCGCAAAGACTCAGGCATGACTTAGTGAACAAACAATAGCAACAACATTTTCTAAACTAATTAACACAGACAAATGAATGATCTTTACATTACTATTTATATCATAAACTAAGAAATTAAGTTGATAAAACTATCTCAGACAGCAGTGAATCTGCCTGAAATGTTGGAGACTGAGTTCAAGCCCTGGGTCAGGAAGATCCCCTGGAGAAGGAAATGGCAATCCACTCCAGTATTCTTGCCTGGGAAATGCCATGGTGGGCTACAATCCGTGGGGTCACAAAGAGTCAGTGCCTACTAAAAGGCTAACACTTTCATTTTCAAGAAAAATTTCAGAAGATAAGTCTTCTTTTCTCCTATAGGGTATTATGAAAATTCTCTCACATTATGGTCTGGTCGGACACTAGTTTTTGTGATAAAACGAAGTAGATTTGCTACACCAATTTAACGATCATATTTATATTTACCAAATGATGACTTTTTAAAAGTTCAGTGACAATCTGTTCCCATTAATATATTTTTGTTAAACATTTGTTATGTGCTACTATCACTATGAACAAAGCTAGTGGAGGTGATGAAATTCCAATTGAGCTTATTCAAATCCTGAAAGATGATGCTGTGAAAGTGCTGCACTCAATATGCCAGCAAATTTGGAAAACTCAGCAGTGGCCACAGGACTGGAAAAGGTCAGTTTTCATTCCAATCCCAAAGAAAGGCAATGCCAAAGAATGCTCAAACTACCGCACATTTGCTCTCATCTCACATGCTAGTAAAGTAATGTTCAAAATTCTCCAAGCCAGGCTTCAGCAATATGTGAACTGTGAACTTCCAGATGTTCAAGCTGGTTTTAGAAAAGGCAGAGGAACCAGAGATCAAATTGTCAACATCTGCTGGCATTGAAAAAGCAAGAGAGTTCCAGAAAAAACATCTATTTCTGCTTTATTGACTATGCCAAAGCCTTTGACTGTGTGGATCACAATAAACTGTGTAAAATTCTGAAAGAGATGGGAATACCAGACCACCTGACCTGCCTCTTGAGAAGCCTATATGCAGGTCAGGAAGCAGCAGTTAGAACTAGACATGGAACAACAGACTGGTTCCAAATAGGAAAAGGAGTATGTCGAGGCTGTATATTGTCACCCTGCTTATTTAACTTATATGCAGAGTGCTGGGAGCCAGCACAGGAGATCCTACCCATGGCAAAGGTCATGAGGAAGAGACCTGACAGGCAAAGGCGTATCAGGACTTGAGGGACTCCCTGACCCCACCCATGACAAGGTCATGCAGAAGAGGCCTGACGGGCAAGGTGGATTAGGACTCAAGGGGTGCCCTGGATCTGCTCGAGCATCTACCCCTGAAACGAAACTCTGTCTGTTATACTACACTCTTCTGACATTAACAGTGGCTATCCCTGACCATCTTTAATGGAAAATTAACTTAGAGCTCCAGTTAATAGTCTCCTGCATATAAAAGGAGTGTCTCAGCTCAAACCTCTCTGCTGGCAGTCTAGCTTGTGTGACTAGTTTATTCACACTCTTGCTACTACGCACACGATTGTTCACAACCTCTCAACCATAAGCAGCACAGAGAGTTTGGAGTCTTTTGAAAGTCTTAGTTAGCATAGGGCTTTTCTAAAGATAAAAATCATGTTGGTGAAGGGTTTCATTGCTGAGTTAATGATTGCCGCCAGGCCTCCATACCCTTAGGCACCTGGGAGTATGTTAATCAATGTAATTGGAATGTAGAAAAAGAAATATAGTAGTTTTGATGTTAGCAATACTAGACTTTTGAGTTAACGAATTTTCTCTTTGTTATAAATCACGGTACTCCTCTTTCTTTGTTATAAAACGTTGTATCCTTGTTATGTAAGAATGTAACTTTATCACTATCTTAAGACTAAGCAGATCTTAAGGGAAAACAAGTTTTCTAATTGACTAACCTTTATCGATAGAAAGAAAGATGGGGCCATAAAATGTTAATCAGTCTCCAGACCAGAAGATATTGTAAACAAACGTAAGACCCTTGTAAGAACAAAAGTATGCAAAGAACACTCCGTCTTTAGATAAGGGTCAGAGCAGCTGACCCTGCATGACTCTGTTTCTTACATTTATCTCTATGTACAACTTAAAGTATAAAAGCTACCCTGAAAAATAAAGAGATAGACCAGTTCCATGAAAGCCTGATTACCCCGTGCTGTTCTTTCTTTCTTTCTCTCTCTTACTCTCTTTTTCAGGTTGATCCCTTGGAGCATAGGGGCCCTCAGTGTTCACTTATTTGCCTGGGCTTCTAAGACCTGAACAGGAAGGCACTCTGCATCTTCACTCCCTTGGGAGACCGGTAGGGCACCTGCAGCCTATGTGAACAGTGCAAGTCCCTTGTCTTGGGGGCTTTATTGGCTTTCTGTGTAAACCAAGGAATATCAGCCTCTATTCTATTCCTCTCTCTTTCCTTATCACTGGTGCCATTCCTTCTGAGGGAATCTCTGGATCCAACTGGGGCTGGACCCCGGTAGCAGAGTACAGCACGAGAAATGCTGGGCTGGAGAAAAAAGCTGGAATCAAGATGGCCAGGAGAAATATCAATAACCTCAGATATGCAGATGACACCACCTTTACGGCAGAAAGTAAAGAGGATCTAAAAAGCCTCTTGATGAAAGTGAGAGTGAAAAAGTTGGTTTAAATCTCAACATTCAGAAAACAAAGATTATGGCATCTGGTCCCATCACTTCATGGCAAATAGATGGGGAAACAGTGGAAACAGTGTCAGACTTTATTTTTGAGGGCTCCAAAATCACTGCAGATGGTGACTGCAGCCATGAAATTAAATGACACTTACTCCTTGGAAGGAAACTTATGACCAACCTAGATAGCATATTCAAAAGCAGAGATATTACTTTGCCAACAAAGGTCCATCTAGTCAAGGCTATGGTTTTTCCAGTGGTCATGTATGGATGTGAGAGTTGGACTGTGAAGAAAGCTGAGAGCTAAAGAATTGATGCTTTTGAACTGTGGTGTTGGAGAAGACTCTTGCGAGTCCCTTGGACTGCAAGGAGATCCAACCAGTCCATTCTAAAGGAGAACAGTCCTGGGTGTTCTTTGGAAAGACTGATGCTAAAGCTGAAACTCCAATACTTTGGCCAACTCATGAGAAGTGTTGACTCATTAGAAAAGATTCTTATACTGGGAGGAATTGGGGGCAGGAGGAGAAGGGGACGACAGAGGATGAGATGGCTGGATGGCATCACTGACTCGATGGACATGAGTTTGAGTGAACTCCGGGAGTTGGTGATGGACAAGGGGCCCTGGGGTACTGTAATTCATGAGGTTGAAAAGAGTTGGACACGACAGTGACTGAACTAAACTGAACTGCTTATCTACATTAGAATCTACCTTATGAAGTTATTAGATTAAGCCCAGCTATGTACTCTATATGCTTCCCTGGTGGCTCAGTGGTAAAGAATCTGCCTTCATTGCAAGAGACCTGAATTCAATCCCTGGGTCAGGAAATCCCCTGTAGAAGGGAATGGCAACCCACCCTTGTATTCTTGCCTGGAGAATTCTATGGAGCCTGGTGGGCTGTTCATGGGGTCAAAAATTCGGACACGACTGAGCAACTAACCCTTTCACTTTCATGTACTCTATTATTTGAGAGTTAAATTAGGTTTAAGTTTAATATGTGTCATAATAATCATAATATAATGGTACATTATTTATTTGTACAGTGCTTATTGGTACATAATAATGATACATGATTCATAACATAATGGTACACATAATATTCAGTTCAGTTCAGTCACTCAGTGTTTCTGATTCTTTGTGACCCCATGGACTGCAGCACACCAGATCTCCCTGTTCTTCACCGGCCCCCAGAGCTTACTCAAACTCTTTTCCACTGAGTCAGTGATACCATCCAACCATCTCATCCTCTATCATCCCCTTCTCCTTCCTTCAACCTTCCTCAGCATCAGGGTCTATACAAATGAGTCAGTCCTTCACATCAGGTGCCAAAATATTGGCGGCTCAATGATACATTATTTCCCTAGGTACTCTGCTACCTGAACAATATGGAAACCACTGTATTTCAGAAATGAAGAAAAATGAAATAATAAAAGAATGGCACTAGTAAACATTAACAAAAGTAAGCAATAATTTGATTGTCATTTGACCACACTTACTGCCAATAGCTCCCTATTTGAGGAAGCTCATGTGGAGTAATTGAATGCAGCAGCACAGAACCTGAGTATCCCAGGACCCTTAGAGCAACGCCATCACCACCTCACTGCCATATTCTAATACAGCGGTTAGGCTGTCCAGACATTAAACAGCTGTTTGAAATTATGAAAACGAGTATTTGAGGAGAAAGTAATATCAGTGCAATCTGAAAACAGAACTAGAATTCAGGAAATACTGATTCTAACTGGCTTCATCTCCCCCAATAGTGGGCATGTACCTTAATCTGTCTGAGTCTCCATCTCCTTATCTGTAAGTAGACAGATAATAGCTGTGTGGATCACATGAATAATCAATGATACTTTCCAATCTCTATTAACTAATCTTTGTATATTCAATTTTTCTTCAGTCTTTTCTCCATGTATTGCCTGGACTTAACTTTACAAAACATTCATCTGCTCACCAAACTTTCACACTGGAAAAGGATTTAGTATATTCCCATTATATAGAAGAATATTCGAAAAGTTAAAATTCTACTATTTGAGGCTATCTTCAATTCTGTCTAATCTGATTCCTTAAGCTTTATAATGTCTCAGATTTCCCCACAAAAAAGGAAACTATTATTTTATGAATAAATTGAACTTAACTTACTGCTGTGCTTTTTCATGGACTTTTCCCTCTGCCAGGAATGTTCTTTATCAACTGTTGAAATCCTTCAAGATCTATCTGATAGATCTATCAGATCTATCAAGATCTATCACTATCATGTTGGCTATGGCTTCCCCAATAAATTCACCTGAAACTCACTCTTTCTTCAGTTATATATTTTACTTTTGCTCAGTATTCAAAATAATTTATGAACTTTTATCCTCCTAAGAGATGTTTAGTTCCACTAGTGTTGGTAAACCTTGACAGAGCCTAACACATTGGGGTTGCTCAATGTTTGCTGAGGCAAGTTAGAGTTAGTTTATTAATCTTTGTAAACAATGAGCATTCTATTATTAATGTTGCATAATAGTCTATGAAGATTATTACCTACTGCCTACACATCTCTGATTTATTTATACTAACTCAGTGAACAATATTCCTTATTTATGCTGCTATTAATGGTAGACTAATTATTGTGCAGCAGACTTACTTTTGATACCTTAAAGTCAGTACATAATATCTTACATGAGCAGTAAGCAGAATAGAGAAATGCAAAAATATATCTACCTCTAAATAATCTGAGCACATATATATGTATGTTTTTTCAAACTCTCTTCTCTGATTTGTAAATATTGATAAAAACAATAATTGTGAAAGGGCACATCTGCTAAGCGAAGGATGGAATACTACACATTGTTAACAGAAATCAAATTGTGGATTTGAAATTAACTCCACTCTTTAGTTGCTATGTAACTTGAAGAAGTTACTTAAATGTTTTTAGCTTCTCTCAGCTGTAAAATGGAAATGTTAACAACACTGATCTTTTACAGTGAACATGAGGTTTACAAGATAAAGACACCCCCACAATTTTCAGTCTTGAGTCTGGTACATCATATACAATCAGTAATCATTAGTTATTATATTAATGATAACAGTGATTACCATTTTACTTTTGTCAACATAGAATGGAAATTGGGATTCTTAATGAATCTTTCATTTTTACTTAATTCTTGGTACAAATAAAGACTTTGTAATACTGTAATTAATTACTAGCTCATCTATGTTACATTTTATAGGTTCTGTGGGTTTTACTGAAATGGTAAAGCCATGTCTTGAATATAAAACATATTTATAAATATCTTAACTTATGTGAGAACCAATACTATAAAATGTATAACCCCAAAAAGTAATGATTAGTTTATCAACCATTCCCTGTCTTCTCTAAGTTAAATTATAGACTGTGTGTAAGTGGACACTTCACACGATCTTGCTCCACTCTTTATTGTTGAAGAATGCCCTGGGTATATTGTAACCAGATATTGCTTGATGAGCCATGTCAGCTACTATGGCACTTCAGATGAAATTTTCAAGACATAAGAATATTGGAATTAACTTACTTAACATATTTGTTGATGTTGTTTAGTTGCTTAGTCCTGTCTGACTCTTTTTGAGACCCCCATAGACTTTAGCTTACCAGGCTCTTGTATCCATGGGATTTCCCAGGCATGAATATTGCAGTGGGTTGTCATTTGCTTTTCCAGGGGATCTTCCTGACACAGGGATTGAACCCACATCTCCTGCATTGGCAGGCTGATTCTCTACATTGAACCACCTGGAAAGCCCTACTTAATATATATGGTCCATTAATACACAGTTTCTGGTGTTCATTTTTTTAATGATCTCTCATGACAACACCGTGACTTTCTAAGGTAAATCCTCTCCCCCTTCCCAACAAATATTACTAAAACCCACTTTGAAGCTTCAAGGTGAATCTAACCTGGCTGTTTTATTAAACAAAGACCCTGCCTTCACATGGAATTAATATTTGACTTAGAGATATTAAAGTGAAAATTACCAATAGGTATCCAGTATTATAATTTTTATCTGGTGTTACTACTGTGCAAAGAAGAAAAAAAATTGAAATTGAGTTTGACTGTGGTTTACCTCTTATTATTATTCATGGTTCAGAATTAGAAATTTGAGAGTGAATTCTACTGGAATTGTGAAAAAGACTGGAATTTTTGTGAATGTATAGTGTTACAGAACTGTCAAAGATTTTGTTGGACAGTTATATTCTGATGTGGGTAAATTATGTAAACATTTTGAGCTAAATTTTCTCTACTTTAAAATGGCAATAAATACCTCTTAGAGATATTTCAAAAATTATAGAAAATAATATTTTTCAGGTGCTTAACACAGTGCTTGACAGACTTCCACTTTTAGTTGCAGGGTACATTTTAATTTTAGATAGTTAAAACTGGATGGATAATATGATAAACAAATTCTAAAGAACTCTACAATCCTCCAGATCCTATGTTCTGGTTAGTCAGTAAATGTTGATGTCAGTATTGCTGTGAAGGATCTAGCAGCGGTAAATAAAGTACCAAGTCACTTGAATTCAGAGAGTTTTCTCTAGCTTGTAGCAGAGGAGGAAATCAAAGGGAGCTGAAGCATAATGGAGATTCAACTGACAATTCAACATTATCAGCTACAATTTTTTGAAAACATCCTTGGCAGGGACTAGCAGGGGATTTGTAGGAGATGACAGGAGCTCTGGCCAATAGCCAGGAAACGAGGATTACAGTCTAGAAGCACAGGAACTGAATTAAACCACAATCTGAGTGAGCTCAGAAGTATATTTTCCTCCCCAGACCTTCTGTAAAAAAGCGCAGGTGTGAGACTGCTTCAGTGTGAGACCCTGGACAGAGAACTCAGTTGAGCCATGCAGGACTTGCAACCAATAGAAAATTGTGAGATGATAAAACGGAGTGGTCTTAAGTCTCTTTATTTATGGAAATTTGCAGAGTAGCAATCAGTTCCGTTCAGTTGTTCAGTCATGTCTGACTCTTTGCGACCCCATGAATCACAGCACGCCAGGCCTCCCTGTTCATCACCAACTCCTGGAGTTCACTCAAACTCATGTTCATCGAGTTGGTGATGTCATCCAGCCATCTCATTGTCCATCAGCCATCTCTGATGGACAGACAGCCATCTCTGTCATCCCCTTCTCCTCCTGCACCCAATCCCTCCCAGCATCAGGGTCTTTTCCAATGAGTCAATTCTTTGCATGAGGTGGCCAAAGTATTGGAGTTTCAACTTCAGTATCAGTCCTTCCAATGAACTAACTAACTGTTGCTTCCTGACCTGCATATAAGCTTCTCAAGAGGCAGGTCAGGTGGTCTGGTATTCCCATCTCTTTCAGAATTTTCCACAGTTTATTCTGATCCACACAGTCAAAGGTTTTGGCATAGTCAATAAAGCAGAAATAGATGTTTTTCTGGAAATCTCTTGCTTTTTCGATGATCCAGCAGATGTTGGCAATTTGATCTCTGGTTCCTCTGCTTTTTTTAAAACCAGCTTGAACATCTGGAAGTTCACAGTTCACGTAGCAATAGAGCACCATAACATATAAATGTTAGGTTTCTTCACCTCATAATCAATGTGCATTCTTTAACTTTTACTAATTTTTCTTAATATTTATCTTTTTGCATTAAAAACAAAAAAAGTTACATTAAATATTTGCTGGTAAGATAATTGTCTTTAAATCACTTGATCTGTGTCTTTTGCTTTCTACAAGTCTCCATCTATATATTAAGATATAGGATCCCAAGGTTGTTTTATCTAAGGACAAAAAAAAATATGTGCTTAATGTTGTTGGAATAATCTTGTCACAGTTGTACAATGAGTTACTGTCTCCAGGCAACAGTCTACCATGAGAGAGAAACTCCAAATGCAAGGGTTTTCTCTTGAGTCTCATCCTTGTTAGTATTGTGTGGTACTACTTTTACCAATACACTCCTTGGACTTTACACATCAACACAGTTATCCTTTGAGCCTTACATCTTTTCTTCTTCATCTGACTCTGTGGCCATATCTGACCCTATAAAAATGTTTTCCAAATATCAGTGTTCCTCTCATTGCATTCTTGCTTTGATTGCATGTTTTGATTCACGGATTTCATCTATTCATGATTTCAGTTCTCACTTTTCTGCAGCACTTAACAGAGGGCTTGTCAGCAGCAGTAGCTATTTACACATGCAATATTTAAAACTATTGATGACTCCCAAGTTTATGTTTCTAACCGTAATTCCTCCCAAGCCATTGGAGCTCACGTACAGCTATTTATGAGACATACTCATTTTGACGCAGAGTTTCCAAGTAAAACACTAAGCTCCTTGTTAATATGTTTTAAATAGAAATATATACCAAATATTGCATGGGACATGTGAAGTGAAGTGAAGTCACTCAGTCGTGTCTGACTCTTTGTGACCCCATGGACTGAGGAGCCTACCAGGCTCCTCAGTCCATGGGATTTTCCAGGCAAGAATACTGGAGTGGGTTGCCATTTCCTTCTCCAGGGGATCTTCCCGACCCAGGGATTGAACCCAGGTCTCCCGCATTGTAGGCAGACGCTTTACCATCTGAGTTACCAGGGCTAAAATATAGACTATTTACCTGAAATTCAAATTAAACTAGACTTCATGTATTTTTATTTATTAAATTGGCAAATATAGTTTGAAGCACATTGAAATCTTGAAGTCAAGATTTCCAAACTAAATTAATATTATTACGCATAGCAGCAACTGTGATGGCCTTCGTTGTTAGATTAATTGAGCCACTTAGGCCTGGTTCCTCAGCATAAATAAGTGGTGTAGCTGAGTAATTAATTAATAAAGCACAGATCTAGACCCTCAATTACAGCTGATCAGGTCTACTTCTTAGCTTCATCACTTAATAGCTGTGTGTGTGCTAAGACGCTTCAGTCGTGTCCGACTCTGTGACCCTGCCAGGCTCCTCTGTCTGTGGGATTCTCCAGGCAAGCATCCTGGAGTGGGTCTGTTCCCTCCTCTAGGGGATCTTCCGGACCCAGGGATCAAACTTGTGTCTCTTTTGTCTCCTGCATAGGCAGATGGGTTCTCTACCACCAACGCAACCTGCAAAGCCTATAGCCAGTAGCAATCTACCAAATTTGCTAAAGGCTCTGTTTCCTTATAGTTAACAAGAAGATGATAACTGTATCCCATATCAATAGGCTGTCATAAGGATTAAAATATAGAATCATGTAAAGGACACAGTCGGTTATCTAGGAACTAACTACTCCATTCTCTTTCTTCCCAATTTATAGCTCACAGAGCATAAATTAAGGTAATATTGGAGTGTAGCAAGAATTCACAGATACTCAAGGAGTGTGAGGAAGTAGTGAGCATCCTGATTTTTTTCAAATATTATTATAAGTACATATTTATTTGGTAGTTTTATAGAGCAGAAATAAAATAGTTCATCAGATGCATCTATTTTTTCATATGTATATCCTTGTAAAGAGGATATGATTCTGTGTCTCTATCACAATATTAATTTTTCCTATTTATGGGAAACTCCTCTTTAAGTTTTCTACAAAGCAGGAAGCAAAGAATGATTTTAAGTTTTTTCTAGTATGAGGTTTGCAAAAGCTAACTTTCTTTTGATGGATCTTGGCAATTTGTGTCTTTGTAATAGGTATTTGGTTAGATTTTCAAATTCTGGGGAAAACTTGCTAGGGGGCTGAGTAACAGAAAACATTTTTAAAAAAATGCACATGGTCTAGTTTTAGGGGAAATAGTGTATCAGTGGAAGTTAGAACCCTTTCCGTTGTTGGTGTTTTCCCTGAAACTAACCAGTCATTTGGCAGTGAGGTAATGAAGAAGTTTACATTTGTCAGGAAATTAAATAATATTCAATATTTCTTCTTACAAAGAAATTCTATGGCTTGCAATGGTTAAACTGGATCTATAGCATTCTGAAGTCGGCTGTAAAAGCCTTGGAATAATTTAATATTGTAATATATTTCAATGTTTCCATGTGTTTAGATCGTTAATTGATCATTAGTAAATGAACCTAAAAGTACCTGAGTGTGTATGCTATATGATTCACAGTGCTAAGGACTACGTGATGCGGGGAGTTTTTATAAGGAAGAGCCCATGGAATCTGCACCTTCAGGCATGCGTGCCTGCTAAGTTGCTTCAGTCAGGTCCGACTCTTTGCCACCCAAAGAACTGTAGCCCACCAGGCTCCTCTGTCCATGGGATTCTCCAGGAAAGAATACTGGAATGGGTTGCCATTTCCTCCTTCAGAGGATCTTCCTGACCCAGGGATCAAAGCGGCACCTTCTGCATGTCCTGCACGGGCAGGCAGGTTCTTTACCACTATCGCCAAAGGCAGTAAACAGAAATGACAGGTAGGACAGACTGGAGAGGGGATTGGAGGAAACAGTGGTGATAATCTATGCGTGTGCTGAAACAATGCCAGTGTAGAATAGTCCAGGTAAACATCCAGACTTGTGCTCAAGCCACGGCAGCACACCGAAGAGAAAGCCAGGCAATAGTCCATAATGTCTTAGAGTGGGACAAAAATAGAGGAGAAAGGAACTCTCTGAAAGACCTTCTAAAAGAACACTAGGTCTCATTATTACTTAAAATACCCATTAATGTTAAACATAATGATAATCTTCAGCCGGGAAAGGGAGCTGAAAAATCTAACATTAAGTGAACTGCTTCTATGTAAGTCAGGAATATTAGACCTCCTAGGTAATTTCCAACAGAATTATTTGACAAAAGTCTCTTGACCTGGACTGTGATGTGTCACTCATAATGACTCTGGCAACATGAATCTGCAAGGAATGAATCAGGCCATGAGATAGCATCAGGTCAAGGGTCAATTTGTTCTTTGAAAGGTCAATTTGTTATCACTGGATAACAGATTGGACTCTGCAGCTCCGTCAAAGCTTGAACCCAGCTGCTACCAGTCACTCACGGCCCTGCACCAGTAATTTATATCAATCAGAGCACTCCTGGGGTTATTACAAAACCTGAAATTGGGCCCTGGCATTTGAATTCTAAAGAAAATGTCCCCTTCTTGCCTCTTAACACAGTTGCCCATTTAAAGTGTTCATACTAAAAATGTACTAAGTGTTCAGATTTTCTTATGTGTCTTGTCTGAGAAGATTTAGATATTAAGAAGAAAGAGTAAAGAAAGAAGTTTTCCCCTCTATTTTCAGCTATAGTGGCAGAGTTTGCTTTGCTTTCATTTGATTTGGAGATCTTTGAGGAAAGACATTAATTTCATTTAATGGATCTGAAAGGTTCCCTTCGATATGGCCAAAGCTAGAGAGGAATTATTATTCTTAAGCCCTCAAATAAACAGGGCCCCAAACAGAAAATACAAGAGCTCAAATAGCTGGTCCAAATCTTAGGTGACAAGGAAGCAAAGCATATGGCAAAGTCTACTCTTTAATGACCATAAGATTTATGTAGAATTTCAAGATTGAAAACGTGCAGGAATTACATCTCTGTATAAAGGCATTGGAAGGACTGATGTTAAAGCTGAAACTTCAATACTTTGGCCACCTGATGTGAAGAGCTGACTCATCTGAAAAGACCCTGATGCTGGGAAAGATTGAGGGCAGGGACGACAGAGGATGAGATGGTTGGATGGGATCACTGACCCAATGGACATGAGTTTGGATAAACTCCAGGATGATGGACAGGGAAGCCTGGCATGCTGTGGTCCATGAGGTCTCAAAGAGTCAGACATGACTGAGTGACTGAACTGAACTGAATAAAGTCATCAGAATTACTTACTATGATATTATTTTACATGGCAAAATATTCCTATCATATATCTATCATGATTACATTACTTGCAACTAGAGGGCAATGTAAAGCCATGAGATAAAACAAGTATTACAAGGCCCTTCCACTATGCCTTTGTGTTTGTCCCCAAGTCTCCAATCTGTCTCCATCAAAAAAAAAAAGAAAGAAAGAAAGAAAGAAAACATAGTCATTGAATATCAGGATTGTTTCTAAACCCAGGAAAGTTTGAGACAAAAAATCTGATTGTTTTTATATTTTATTATATCAGTGAAACAGTTATTTTAGATAACTTTTCAGCCATATGGTGTTTAGTTAACTACCGCCTCAGTCTTTAAACCCTTATCTCTCTTGACCTTTAGAGCAGTATTATGCTAATCATAATTTCTCATATTTATATTTTAAGCCCTTCCTTTTCCATCTCTTCCTAAGTACACTGGAGTCCTTCTTACTCTCCATTCTTTCTGCTTACATGTCCTTACTGGAAGATCTTAAATTACTTTAAAGATTTTAATAATCATCCTTAGGTGAAAAAGGGTTTCCCAGATAAGTCAGTGGTAAAATATCTGCCTGCCAAAGGAGGAGACACGGAAGTCAGGGGTTCAATCCCTGGGTCGGGAAGATCCCTTGGAGGAGGAAATGGCAATCCACACCTGTATTCTGGTCTGGGAAATCTCATGGACAGGGGAGCCTAGTGGGCTAAGCCTGTGGGGCTACACAAAGAGTCGGACACAACTAAAACTGAGCATGGTGGTGGTGGTTTAGGTGCTAAGCAATGTCTGACTCTTGCAACTCCTTGGACTATAACCTGCTAGGCTCCTCTGTCCAAGGGATTCTCTAGGCAAGAATACTGGAGTGGGTTGCCATTTCCTTTTCCAGGAGATCTTCCCAACCCAGGAATTGAACCCAGGTCTCCTGCATTGCAAGGAGATTTTTTTACCAACTGAGCTACAAGGGAAGCCCCAGGCATATAGGTAAACAAATTCCAAATCACTCTCTAACTATGATTTCTCTATGACTTTCAGATTTAGAAATCTAAATATCTGTTTGACTCTCCTTAGAAAACTATATCAGAGAAAGAAATGGTAACCCACTCCACTTGCCTGGAGAATTCCATGGACACAGGAGCCTGGTGGGCTACAGTCCGTGTAACTCTTCGTGTCACAAAGAGTCGGACACGACTGATCGACTATAGCTCAGACAACTATGTGCATTTTAAAAACTCAATATGTACACAGTTAGACACATTATCTTCTTTTCCAATTTATTCCGGCTTCACGAAGCATAGTATTTTACTTCATGCTGTAGAATCTTCTCATTCAATATCTTTCTAGAAGCCACTTTCACTGTTTCTATCATTCTTGTTAGTCTTAGTTATTTCTAAAACCTGCCCTTCTGTGGCTTTCTTATTATGAAGACCTTAGTTGAGTCCTTCCTCACTTCTAGCCAAGAAAAATGTAAAATCTTATCTCAAGTGTTTATCTTAAAATATATCTTGCCTCCCATTGACTGATTAGTTAATTCAAAATATACTTGTTAGCTAATTAATATATACCAGATACTGTTAAGGGTGTTGAGATTTTACAACAGTAAAATAAGAAGGATATGACTCCCCTACCTTCAGTGATTTTTTTGTTTGTTTGTTTTTGCAAAGTAATGAAAGAAAAAACATGTAAAACTTAGTTAAACAAGGTAATAAATAATAAAATTGCTAATGCTGATAAGTGGTGTGCATAAAGGAAACAGTGTACTTAAGCTGAAAATAGTACGATAAAGAAATTTAATTCCACTTTCAAGGAATACCTTTCAGAGGAAGTGATATATAAACCTACTCTAAAGCGTGTCAGAGAGCTAGCCATGGGAAATGTGTTTATGTATGAGGGGGTTTGGTTGTGGTGCTGTAGAGCCTTCCAAGAAGAGGGAACAATATATTCAGAGGTTGCTGGTGGAAAAGAGTTTGGCATAGCCAAGGAATAAAAGACCAAAACAACGACAATAACAAAAACAACTGTCACTGGGTCTACTCTTTTCTCCTGTGTATTAGTTTTATATGGCCATCTTAAAAATGACCACACTCTTGGTGGTTAAATGCAACACCAATTCATTATTTTCAGTTCTCTAGCTTGAAAGACTGACAAGAGTGTCACTGGAATAAATCAGCCACTGTATTGCTGAATTCCTTATTGAAGGCCTAGAGGAGAATTCATTCCCTTGCCTTTTCCAGTTTCTAGAGGCTACTTGGATTCTGTGGCTCATGGTCCCTTCTCCACCTTCAAAGCTGTTTCTGTGGTATCAACTGTGATTTCCTTCAGTAGCCTCATCTCCCTCTGACTGCTTCTCCTGTTCTGTCTTTCCCATCTACACTTAAGGACCCTAGGATTACATTGAACTCACCAGCAATATCTAAGATAACTCCCTTTAAAAAAATATATGTATTGTTTTAATTGGAGGACAATCACTTCACGACACTGTGGTAGCCTCTGCCACACATCAACATGGATCAGCCATGGCATAAACTCCCTATTTAAGGTCAGGAATTTAGCAACCTTATTTATGTCCATAACCTTAATTTGACCAAAATGAAGTTTTTCAGATTTTATCCAGTAGTTACTGGTGACCCATTGACCATTATAAACTTTTAGAGGAGAGGTGTAAAAGTTGGGGAAGGGTTTTAGGCAGGGTTGTCTCGCATTAAGTTTACAGAGGTACACTGGAGAAGAGACTGCCCTGATAAAACCTCCTTTATTAAAATTTTTTAACAAGAAGAGTACATTTTAAATTATTTAAAGTTCACAGTTTAGAGCTCCTAATGTCTTAAATATTTATCTTTCCACCAATGGCACCCCACTCCAGTACTCTTGCCTGGAAAATCCCATGGGCAGAGGAGCCTGGTGGGCTGCAGTCCATGGGGTCGCAAAGAGTCAGACACGACTGAGCGACTTCACTTTCACTTTTCACTTTCATGCATTGGAGAAGGAAATGGCAACCCACTCCAGTGTTCTTGCCTGGAGAATCCCAGGCAGCCTGGTGGGCTGCTGTCTGTGGGGTCGCACAGAGTTAGACACGACTGAAGTGACTTAGCGGCAGCAGCACTAGTAAAATGCTAAGGCTTAATAGAAGAATTGATTACTGAAATTCAATTGACTGGGTTGAATCATCTACTTACTTTTGTGGAGTAACATTTTTTTACATTAGACAAATATTTCTCAATTATATTGATGTATATTCATAACCATGGGCTTTCTCTGGTGGCTCAGATAGTAAAGAATCTGCCCATAATGCAGGAGACCTGGGTTCAATTCCTGGGTTGGAAAGATCCCCTGGAGAAGGGAATGGCTACCCACTCCAGTATTTTTACCTGGAAAATTCCATGAACAGAAGAAGACCCTGGCGGGCTACAGTCCATGTGTTGAAAAGAGTCGGACATGACTGAACGGCTAACACTTTCACTTTCATAGTCTAAATATTGCACTCATTATTCCTGTATGCATTTTACACAGCAAGTTAAGTTATAGAGACACGTCTTGCCTGTGAAGGGTCTTGTTAATTAACTGGCGTGCTTATGTGTACTCAGTCACTTTAGTGTGTCTGACTCTTTGAGACCCAAGGACTGTAGCCCAACAGGTTCCTTTCTCCATGGAATTTTCCAGGCAAGAATACTGAAGTGAGTGGCCATTTCCTCCTCCAAGGGATCTTCCCGACCCAATGATTGAACATGTGTCTCGATTGAACATGGCTTTTGCATTGGCAATTGGATTCTTTACCACTTGAGCCCCTTAATTATTTGGCAATGAAGGTAATACAAGTTACGGTATTTACTCAGGTTTTTTGCAGACAACAGTCTACTAGATACGTTCCAGTTTGAAGTGCTGTGTTCAGGCTTGAAGATAACACTCCAGATAGTGTCCATTCGACATAAACACAGTGGGTCCAGATCTCCTGTTTTCTCATTGCAGTGCCTCTATTAATGAGGCCTCTATTAAAACAAACTTTACACAAGAATATGATCTAGTAAAAGAACTGAGAAAGCATATCATGTGAGAAGGAGCACAAGGAAAGGAAGATAATGTGTCTGAAAAGAAAAACTGAAGAGGATATTGGTCATGGCATTTTAAAATACTTAAAATCCTATCAAATGGAAGAGAAAATGAAATAATCTATCAGGTGAGTTGTAAAAAGGAAGCACGTTTAGGTACAATGTGAGGAAGATATGTGTGTGCTACCTAAGAGTGAAACAGGCTGTTTCACTTTGAAAACAAAACAAATTATTATCTGTTGGGAAGATACTATCATTGGTTCAGAAACTGGAGTGGATGACCCACAGAATTATTTCCAACTCTGTGTTATATTGCATGCGAATTATTCTAGCCACCACATCGATAAAATAAGGAAAACTTTTGGTTCTCTAATTGCTAAATTCTAAATTTCTAGACAAATGAACATAAAGATTGACATTATCTTAAAATCATTAAATCAGAAGTAGTTGATTTTATATTGATGTTACATCATACTACAGGCTGAAATCCAGTGCATTGCTGAACTTGGCAATCTTTCCTACTGTGGATCTTTAAGAAACAGAACCAGAAATATCTAACAAAACATGAATGATGATGAATGTACAGTATTATAAATTATTATTCCTTAGAGAATAGAAATTGATTTCCTCAAACTAAGGATAATATCTGAAGCCTCCTGCTGCAATAGAAAATTAAGGACATGTGATATACCACAAAACTATATTTTATAGGCTACCAATCACAGTTTAATTTCTTAAACAGAAGAGAAAATGATGAGCAATATTTCTTTGAAGCTACAAATATATGCCTACTTGACTGAATAGAACTTGATAAATTT